>CABFVX010003769.1:52217-64214 GCA_902151425.1 Timema shepardi | reverse complement strand
CGTGCCTGTAGTTCCTACCCCCTCCATCACATCGCATCCCGTGTGCTGTAGTTCCTACCCCCTCCATCCCACTGCATCACGTGCCTGTAGTTCCTACCCCCTCCATCCCTCTGCATCACGTGCCTGTAGTTCCTACCCCCTCCATCCCTCTGCATCACGTGCCTGTAGTTCCTACCCCCTCCATCACAAACACGCCTTATGTGCTAAGGTTTCTACCACCTCACCACACTCCAGGGCACCGAGACTATCCTATCTTACCACCCTCAAACCCGACATTATCAGGTCAATCCTAAGCTGGATCATTTACTAAGCAAGGACAAAAAGTGACTGTAACACATAAAAAAATGCTTACTTATATTCTTTGTATATATCTAAGCCAAATATAAGTAATACTTGAGTAATCATGACAATAATATTAGAAGTGAAATGATTTCAGACTATAGAATTATGATAACTAATGATAAATTATATAATCACAATTATCTTTTTAAATTTCAAGTAGGCTGTATCCTGAAAGTTAATAAAGAAAAAGAAAAATTGTGTTTCTACTGCACTTAGCTTCAATATCATCTGCATTCTTCTTGTATAAAGTTTTATTTTGAAGAGCTCTATTGAATGGAGTTTCTGACTTTACCATTGGTCGACATAATCAAATGATTAAAGATACCAACTGCGTAAACACGAAATTGCTAAGGAACGCATAGGTGCTAAGAACTATACAGATGCGGACTTTACAGACTATATTTTCAGTTTTTTTTCTGGTATGCTTTTTAATTTCAAATACTATTTTCAAAATAGTGAATACCCATGCTTCATCGGTTTCCACAGCTATTGAAAATTCTTAATTACCTTAAAAGTGAATATCACAAACTTTGGTGTAGGGTTCACGAACATGGCTGTATAAACTTTACTAGAGAAAACACACAGCCACGACTAACATTGTTTTGCTCACTACATTTCATTCCAAAGCTACTTTTGTCAACAGCCGAATGGGGCTAGTAGGATTAATACTTCAGCATTCTTTTAATTTACCTGATCATAAGGTGCGGGATACCAATTCCTGGTCCATTCAATCACTAAGTCACACTCTTTTTAAGAGTCCGTTCTTTGACTCCCAGATGCGACACCTCTTTCCTTGCATCTGCTACTACTAGCCAGTTCGCTCAAGGGAATACCAAATTCCGCTGTGCCCCAGACATCACAGTTCGGGCTGTAGCTCGCTGCCCTAGGTTTCCAGTTGTTTACCGCCCCTCGACTCCCCCTCACCTCCGGATCTGCCACGTTGGCGTCCTCTAGAGAACGACATTTGTTCCCCAGCTCGTAGGTTATGGATGACACATGCAGGTGGTGCTGACTGCTTTGACGTCTGGAAAGGTAATTGCTGCCCGATGGGTTGGCGCAATAACTGAAGGCAGAAGAACTGCTTCGTCTCCTGTCCTCCAAGGCGTTCAAGCTGCATGTTGGGACGATCTTGTGGGGGAACCTGGTAATAAAGAGGAACAAGTAAAACCACATTGTAACAATACAAACACTGCGCACTGGTTGCGGCAGGCCAATGTCAGATGTCAGTGGACAGGACTTTAATGGAGGCCATTTGCTTACATATTGTAATTATTTTAAAAATCATTTACCCCGCTTCAGTGGCTGGATGGTCTAAAGCGTGTTAAACCGACCTGCTGAATATGGGGCGATTGGGGTTCAAATCCTGGTCCGGTCTACTGAGGGTGGTAAATAATTTCTCACTCTCTTTCCACACAAATGCAGATAGATTACCTCTTTAATGCTTCCTTCATCATCCCTACCCAATTAGAGTAAGGGCCTCCTCACACAGGGATACCAATGTTGCCTAGATACCGGGAGACTCTACATGAGTGATTCAATGGCGCCACTCAGACGGGGATACTGGAGTAATGGAGACTAGAAGTCCTACAAGTCCTTGAGACTGGCGACTCAGCACTCTGGTTGGTCTCCTCGCTAGTCCAGTAAGTTGAGTATCGAGATACTACCGACTTTATATTCTTGTGATCGTGGTTGGCTCTAAGCGATGGGTGAGCAAGCGTTCAATATACAATTTGTGGGTGAAGTGGAAAAGCACCGTGAACTGTACAACTTCAAGTTTAAGGGATACTGAAAGAAAATATGTGACTGAGAAAGCGTGGACAGGAAGTGGCCAATTAATTTCAGCTCACAGGTAAGGTCACTATTTCTTTATTAAAATTAATTTAAAATAATAATAAAAAATTTAATCAAAATAATAAAAAAGCGATAAACCTCCAGCGAAATTTCAATAATGGCCTATAATTTTTGATTAAAAAATTTATATGGTCATAGCATGGAATTTTTCTTTTTTTTCTGTGATAGTAGCCTTATCAGAGGAGAGCTTATTGTTTAACTTGTATTATTATTATTATTAGCACCATGTCTTACTACCCGTTCAGGTTATACGCACTTACGCTAATGTGTAATGGTAGGGTGATTGCGAGATGAAATGGAGGACCTACAGTTTAACGTGGAATCCGAACCACGGTGGAGGCCTGGCATTCCCCACATTCACAAGATGTCTTGTCAGAGGTGAAGGAAGGGTTTGGTAATCAGATAAATCTGTGTCGGGACCGAGGATTGAACCCCGGCCGCCAGCACAGAAGACTGACACCTTACCCCTAGACCACCAGGTCACCTTTTAACTTGTACATATTAGATGTATAAATCCATACTACATAATATCACATGAATTATTTCCTAATAATTTACTCGATTTCTTCATACTTCACAATGTATGTAAATACTTTAACCAAAAAAGAAAAACAAAAAGTTGGTAGGCTTTTATTTTTCCGCCCAATTATCTTAGGTAAGGAAATAAACCCAGTGAGTACAGTCAGTAATAGTCAAAATGAGGCAAAATTATTTTTATAGTTTTTATGACATGTATAGCTACTTTATCTGGAAAACAGAGGACTCTTTTATAGCGAATTTGTTTACACTGAACTTGCTTATAACAAAAAGTAATTTTATGAGAAATACTTTGTAACAAACTTTTTTCTTGGTTACCTAGAGTTTCATTATAAAGAGGTTTTCCCGCACTAACATAATTTGGCGCAACTTCTTATAATGCAGAGTTTTTTTTTTGTTAACACTAAACAGCTAGGTACCTAAAAAATTACGAGCAACAATATTTCCACTGCCATGGCAGGGAAACCTGAGGTGTTAAGAAAGTAGTTCGCTAAATAATTAGACCGAATATGTAATGTTAGGTCTTGTAGTGGTAGTGTAGTGATGTTAATGGGAGTTTCAGTGCTATCAAATGGTTCACCAGCTGTAAATGTAACATCTTCACATTTACCAATGAAGTTGTGAAGAATGCAGACGGATTTTATATTAACCACCCTTTTCGTTGTTCGACAGTGAATAACAGTAAGCCTACTCAGCACTTGGAACTTTACCGTCATCATTCCAAAAAGCCTATTATCTTTTTCTCCCTCTGCTCAGTCTGTCGTTGAAAATTCTTTTTTTCATTATCAAGAGTTATTTGGAGTTAGGGTCTCGGCAAATATTGTGTCAACGGGAAGGCTTCATCTCCGATAAAGTAGTATGGTAAGGCATACTCACTCATTTTCATCATCTGGCAATCGTGAAGGGGTTGGTATGTTTAATCCTCGCTTTGTAATCCACTGTTTGATAGCACGAAATATTCCCCCCATCACTATTTCTACCTGCGTAACCGATTTCAATACAAGTGAAGAGACCATTTTCATCACTACAAGCCAGTAGTACTATTGAGTGATATGCTTTATAATTAAAGTTACAGTACCCCCGTGGCTTCTTTGGTGCTGACTGACAGCTCACAGCTGACTTCTGACAGTCAAAATTTAGGTATATACCCAAAGTTTGACCGTCAGAAGTGACAGCTGCAAAACATATGTTTTTGCAGATCATATGGTTTAGCGTAGGGACACATAAGTTGCTCTGGTAACTTTTCAAAGTTGTCAGTCACTACCAAAGAAACCATGGGGCTACTGTAGTTCAGCCAGTTCCAGGTGATTCTTGATTCGGCTACGCTTCCCGTCCAATGAACCCAAACAATTAGGTAAATTCCACAGTGGATAGAAAAGTGTAGCTATCATCTTCCATTTTTCTTCCCCTGAGATAGGCATGTGGGAATATTTCAACACTTCCCAGATTAATTTGGTAGTTTCACATGTGATGTTTAGAATGGTACTTTCTCCTCTGACAAAGTACATTGACACTGTTACAAAAGTACATCCTGTTGCCAAATACCTGCAAGAGATAAATTTAATGTTACTTCATACATTTAAACACACTTGTTTTGTTTTTTTAAAATAGTAAACTTATATATTATATCCATTGCTTATTTTTACTTCGTATAGCTTCAATCTTGTATTCTTATTTATTTATTAATTTTTTAACTTTGATAATGTTTTTATTCTCATTATTTATTAATTGTAGTTGTTTGTATTTATTTGCAGTGAACAAGTGCAAGGAAAAGTGGAAGAATCTCCGTTCTGTTTCTGTCCGTCACTTAAAACCCCCTGCCATAAAAAAATTATCTGGCCGAAGCAATGAAATTTACGCTTCCATTTCATTAAAACGCTAGGTGCACCGTTTGGGAATTTACAGAAAGTACCCGATCAACCTCATGAACCTAATTCGGAACAAAATTAGCCTGACGTATCACAAATTATAAGATCTAATAATGGAGGAGGAATAACTCATAGCATATGAGACAATTGAAGCTCCACCCCCTCCCCTTCCCCACAAGGACAAACTCATCTTTCCAGGGAAACGACACAAGATCCTTTCAGTACAAGACAGAACGTACCAAAGCGTAAGAAAATGATGACATATGTGGACAGGACCTTTGTGGAATATATAAAATATATTTATATTTATTTATATTTAGCACCGCGTCTTACTACCCGTTCGGGTTATACGCTTTAAGTACTAATTACTCTAATGGATTAGGAATTGGGAAGGTTGAATTAGAGGAAGTGAACCCGCATTTGCGTGGATGGAGAGTGGAAAACCATTTAGGGAAAACCACCCTCAGCTCACCCGACCGAGATTCGAACCTCGTTCTCCCCGTCCTCAGCAGTCGAGCCCCAACACGACTAACGCGTTAGCCAACTACGCCACCGAGGCGGGTAATATATAAAAGAAAATACAAGAAAACTTAAATAATCTTCGCATAGAAGTAGGGAGGGGAAAAGTGCCTTTCTTATAAGCCTGCTACCAGAAATAGAGCCCATGACGGATGCACAAATGAGATCATTCAGGCGCAGGGCTCTGCAGCTTATTGACCAAATCGTGAATCCAACATCTACCGCCCTACCAACAGGTCTCAACCTACTCGCTTGATTCTTCTCCCACACGCTCATCACACTGGGGTGAAAATGCTTACGGGAGACGGTCATCTGGAAACCAAATGCTACTGGGACAGCCGCAACAAAATGTCGTACAACAGTATTTCAAAGCTGTCCTTGAGGCTATATACTACGGGGCCTTGGAATTGAGGACTGCCATGTTGCGATGTGATTTTTTTTTCTCTTTTGTTTTTGTGACTCTACACAACTGCTGCTTTGCTTTAAGCACTGGAGCATATTTCTGTTTCCTATTAATTGTATATTTCTGTTTTGCCATTTTTTGTTTTCACTGTGCAGATAATGAATTTTCTCTTCTTTTTTTTTCATATTTTGCTTGTATGCTACTTTTCTAATGTGTTATTTTATAGGTTTAAAATAAATAAAACTTTGAAATGAAATTACGAAAACAACACTTCTTCTACTTTTAACCCACGGCAAATTCAAAAAACTAATAAATAATGTAAATAGCTAAGTACATGAAGTATACACCCAGTAACGTAATAAGATGAAGCATTAAAAAATTATTAAAAATACGAACGCAACGATATAATGGAAGAAATGTCATCTTAAAAATTATGGGCACTTACTATGTGAATTTGACTTACCTCAAGGTTATTAGCAGTCACTCATCAGGGCTCACACATTCCCTCATTGTGGTGTCCCTATAATTTATGGCAGGAGTAATCATCCTCGTTAATTATAGGTAAGTTTCCTTCCTCATTCTGTAGAATGCGATGAATTTGGAGTCTGATTCCTGTAATTCTTTAGCCGCAATGAATAATTTCCTTGTATTTCTCCTTCTATAGCGGAATCGGAGATAATAGTGCATGATAATAATCTCCTCTCCATTGCTGCTAGATCACCGCACATTTGATTTGTTTTATCGCGGTTCATAAGGTACAGGAAGGCAAGGTGGTGAACTAGAAACTTTGTCATTTTTACTCGGTCTCCTGGGATTTTGAATTATTATTTTAGTAGTCCCGTGTGAGGGAGAGCGGGTAACTCGAGTCGTCCAGTCTCCCGGGCTCCTGGTCTCCAGGCTACTGGTCTCCCGGGCTACTGGTCTCCAGGCTCCTGGAGATTGTTTTGAGTAGCCCCGTGTGAGGGAGAACAGGTAGCTCGAGTCGTCCAGTCTCTCCAGGCTCCTGGTCTCCAGGCTACTGGAGATTGTTTTGAGTAGTCCCGTGTGAGGGAGAGCGGGTAACTCGAGTCGTCCAGTCTCCTGGGCTCCAGGCTACTGGAGATTGTTTTGAGTAGCCCCGTGTGAGGAGGCCCTAACTATCATATATGTATTTAACCTGAACAGGTAGGAAGCTGCGCTAAAGAAGCTTTAAAATCATTAGTAAGTTTTTGGAACAATTTTTTATTTAACTGCTTAATCTAGGGGGTACAGATGAGGAACATATTTTAATGGAAGTTCACATGCATTAGTGTGAAGAGAGGATGGAAAAAAACCTTATTTTACCTGACTAAGATTTTAACCTCAATCTCCCTATCACCGTCAATATAGCTCATTATACGCCTGTTGCCGTAGACCGTGTGACCATTTGTGCAGTCTTTTGGACTGTTAGCCCATTAGCTATAAATTGTGGGCCAATCATTAATGTGATTTGGAAACACTTTAGACAATGTGTGGCAAGCATTAAGGTAATGCAAGAAACGAAAATTTTTATATTTTTTTGCAAAAAACCAAATAAATTAAACTGTTACCTTTTTAAATGGGTTGCAAAAAATAAAATTTTGTGTTGGTTTGAATCAAGACTAAGCCTTTATTAAATATACTAACTAGTACACACTCTAATGAATGTATAAATTGGATCCTAGATGACACTATTTTAAAATCCTTTGGTACCATCCGCCAAGCTACTAACTGTAAACTCATAATGACATAATGACTGTGCTGGGATTATGACAACATGTAGTTTGTTTGTAAAGTTTTATCTAAAGATTAGACATGAATGGATCCCTCAAATCCTTAAAAATATTTGAAGTACAATTTAAAAAAAACTTTTTTCTAAATTATTTTAAGACCTATTATAATGCGTAATAATGATTTATATCACCACGATTATAGGACAAACCAACAACCAAACTCCAGAATATTAATTTACCATTTATGTAAACAAAATCCAAAGTGAAGAAAAATAAAATCATACTAACTTGGGAAAATTTAAATTTTAGATTTTTATCTAAAATGAAGATTTATAATTCATCGGTTTAATAAAGATTTGGTTTCAAGATTCGGGTTCAAGAAAATGTGAATATGACCCATCGCTAATTATTAGTTAATAAACATTAAAAGGTCTACACACCATAGAATTTGATTCCTAAGAACCCTCTCTCTACCTCTTATATCTAAGACCTAGTCTTGTCATATCGTGCTAGATACATATTGCTATGTCATACAAGCTATAATACAGCTTAAATTGGGAACTAATACATCAACTTTAACTACTCTCAGAATCAGAATCAGAATTAGAATTAGCATGCTCTGATGCACCCTGAAGGGGAGCACGAGAGCAAGTTCCAACACGTACAGACCAATTGGTCACACCGTGTGGTTCGCAAATGTTTAAAAGCGGGTTGTCACGTTCGCGAAGTTCTAAAAAATAAGGAAACAGATATTGAATATTAACATGAGGGGGGTGGGGTGGGGGGTGAGATATTTTAAAAAACGAATAAAGGTTTTTAGAGTTACATGTGGAGACACTACTCTATGGGGGGCTGGTGAGAGCCTCCCAAACCACTGTTATCACATCGATAATGTCTAACTAAAACACGTGATTTCAGATTTAAACAACTTTGGAACCTTTGTACTGCTAATAGCAGGAAACTGATAATGGCAGATTAAAAACGTGCGTATCACAGAATGCCAGACCAAAGAGATTAAACTGTATTGACTTTTTAAATAGCCCAAAAGGACTTTTTTCACATGAGATTGTAGGATGGATAGTAAATTAAATTTAACTACAAATCATTGACTTAGCCAAGCCTTTGGTGAGTTATGGATACTCAGGACTTCTCTATTCCTGCCCCCCCCCCCTCAAAAAAAATATCAAACAACTACATTTAGTTAAAATTAAAATGTACTTTATCAAGACATTAGGAAATGAAAAATAAATTTGTTATTTTATGAACTAGAGTACATCATTTTTATATCACATTATCAAAAATATAAGTGGGTTCTCTTGTAATTCTCTTTACCCCCCTATTAATTAGAATTAATTAAAATCCTGCTATAAATCGTTAGTAATTAACAGATTTGAAATAAATATACCATCATCAGCTGAATTGGGTGTTAATAATAATAATAATAATAATATTATTATTATTATTAGCACCGCGTCTTACTACCCGTTCGGGTTATACGCACTTACGCTAATGTGTAATGGTAGGGTGATTGTGAGATGAAATGGAGGACCTACAGTTTAACGTGGAATCCGAACCACGGTGGAGACCTGGCATTCCTCACATTCACAAGATGTCTTGTCAGAGGTGAAGGAAGGGTTTGGTAATCAGATAAATCTTTGCCGGGACCGGGGATCGAACCCCGGACGCCAGCATAGAAGTCTGACACCTTACCTCTATACCACCAGGTCACCCTATTGGGTGTTAAAACATATAGTTAGTTTTACCAACAATGATCTACAAACCAACCTAGGAGATCCTCTTACTCTCTCCTTGAAGGAAAGAATGGGCTGAGAATGTTGGTGATGAATCTTTCTGCTTCCAGAATAACTCACTCTTCTTTCTGACATACATTCTAGAACAAACACACACATGAACATAGTTGTTGGAGACACTGACTAAGATGCACGAACCAACCACTGCACCAATCACGAAAGGTGCTGCAGTAGCGCGAGCATCGAGAGTTAGCCAATCACATAGCTTTAACTTTTAACAGTGTTTCTTTTTCCTTAAACAAACCGACCGCGACGTTTTGTGCTCACGCTAAGCTTTTTTTGGTGTTAATTATCCCACTAAATGTATTTGTAGATTGTATGTTCGTCTCAGACGTTAATTTTGTGTATACTCGACTTTAACCTTTGCTAACAGGCTATGGGCCCAGTACTCGTCACGATAATTTTCGTGTGACCAATCGAAGATCGCAAAGCACGTAGCTCTAACGGACACTGCACCATATTGTGTCTAGAAAAACCCATTAGTACGCTGCGAAGATGAACGCAACCGGCGTAAAGTTCGAAGTTTTAAATAATGATAATTACGAAACATGGAAGCTACAGATGCGTTCATTTCTCATAAAGAATGATGCATGGGGCTATGTGAGCGGAACAATCGTGAAGCCAGAAGTGGTTGTAGCCGAGCCAGTGACGATTGAAGTCGAACGACGGTGGAGATAAGCCGACCTGAAGGCACAATCTGACATAGTGCTCGCCATGAACCCATCGGAAATAAAACAGGCTAAGGGCTGTGAGACCTCACGAGCAATTTAGGAAAAATTAGAGGAAATATACCAGTCCAAAGGGCTGGCACTAAAGGCTGCTTTGTTGAATAACTTGATGTCCTTTAAAATTACAAGATGGTGGAAACATGCATGAACACTCTCGGTGTTTCTTCGATACGGTGGATAGGTTGGCAGAACTTGAAGTTGACATTAATCAAGAGCTGTTGGCAGTCATGTTTTTGCGCAGACTACCGGAGAGTTTCGAAAACTTTCGTTAAGCCATGTCGTCATGTGACGCATTATCGCCTTTGGAGATGCTTCGAATCAAAGTTACAGAGGAATTCGACGCGCGTAAGGAAACGAGCCGGAACTTAGCGCAAAACACGATGTACGCTGGAAAGTCTGCCAGAAGTAGTAGACGAGAAAAGCACAGATGGGAGAAATTGGACAAAGGCTATGGTGCGAAAAAATACTCGAAAATGAAATGTTTAAGTGCAATACAATCGGACACCGGGTAAAAACTGTCAGAAGAAAAGGAGGCCGAACGCACAATCTGCGAAAAATGTCGAGAGCGTGTGCCTAGCCGCGACGGACACATCCAATAACGGTGCATTTCAAATCAAAAATAATGAGGGTCATGTTAGCTGGTGTTTTGACAGTGGATGCACGTCTCACATGTGTGGGAGTATCGAGTCGTTTGCACAGATCAGTCGGAACCTCGATCATGCGAAGCTATATCTCGCTAACGGAACCTGCACGAACATTGAAGAAATCGGTACCGTGTCAATCGGGACAAGCGTGAGCGGTAATAAAAAGTTGATCGAATTCAAAGACACATTGTTTGTATCAGAACTACGTGCTAACCTCATTTCGGTCGGAAAAGTTACCGACAAAGGACACAAAGTGATTTTTAGTGAGGCAAAGGACGAGATTATCGATCAGGATAACAACGTGTTGCTTATCGCAACACGCGAAAACAGACTATATTATTTCCCAGAGTTGACCGACCAGGAATGAAGGAAAATCTCAGGCCTGGATGACGCCGCTATTACTCCAAAGAAGACTTCAATTGAGGTTTGGCATTCTCTCATGGGACATCTTAATGTTAAATTACTACTTGAGGCTATCAAGATGGGATCGATTCGAGGAATCAACGTCGAGGACATCAACAATTTTCAATGCAGCGTTTGTCTCCAGGGGTTTCAGAGAGGGTATCAGTACTGTGCGAGCTCATACCTTTTGACATTTGTGGTCCAATGAGAGTCGCTTCACATGGAAAGAAGCTCTACTTTGCTACTTTCATAGACGATTCTTCAGGATGGTGTGAGGTGAGATTCATCGAGCAAAAGAACCAAGTAATGGACGAGTTTGATAGTTTCAGGGCACTCGTGAGCACCCAAGAGGGAAAGGTGGTTAAGTGCTTACAGTCGGATAATGGACGCGAATATGTCAACAAACAGTTTGACGAACTGCTCCAAAAACACGGCATCTTGAGGCGTTTGACCGCAACTTACAACCCACAACAAAATGGAGTTGCTGAGAGGAGAAACAGGACACTGATGGAGATGGCACGTTGCCTTCTAATTTATTCCGGACTGCCACCGACTTTTTGGGAGGAGGCCGTCAACACCGCAAACTTCATACACAATAGGTCACCAACAAGTAAACTAAAGGGAAGAACCCCGTACGAGGTTTGGTTCGGGAAACCACCAGACGTGTTCAGCTTTAGGGTCTTTGGGAGCGAAGTCTTTGTCATGAATAGAACGCCGGGCAAGGGGAAGCTGGAAGTACGGTCAAAGAAATGCTCTTCGTGGGTTATAGTTCAGAGTCAAAGGCGTACAGGGTATGGCTACCGGAGCAGAGGAAGATCGAGGTAACCTGAGATGTGATTTTCATCAACAGGACTACGATCCAGTCATTGAAGAGTTGGCAGGACATCCTGCCGCAGGATAAATCCCCAAATTTGTCAGGTTCATCAATTGATTTTACTACCACGTAAAATGTTCAACACGTCATTATCAACCTCTCTAATGGTCAAGAATCGCATCATCCTATTGAAGAGCCATTACCAGAGGAACTTTACGACGAGTACGAAGAAGCTGAGGGTTTTCAAGGTTTCCCCCCAGATGAATCATTGAATGCTGTAAGAAGAGGTCAAGGAAGGCCAAGGGTACTGCGGACCGTACATCCTGGAAGACGTCTCCCCCCCCCCCC
>CABFVX010003769.1:0-25637 GCA_902151425.1 Timema shepardi | reverse complement strand
TCCCCCCCCCCCCTTCCCTCCAAATTAAATGTGACTGCGTTACCTGAAGCCTCGCAATTTTAATTGATCACCCATATGTAGCTTACGATTTCCTCATGTCCATCACAGTCTTAAAATAGGAGTGAAGAATAACCTTGAACACGGAAAGACTTTTAGATAGCTCAATGGTTAGAGCATTAGCGTGCTAAGCTACAGGTTTCAGGTTCTATTCCAGTGTCCAGGTGTCATTTTTAAACGTAAAGAATAAAATAAATGTCGGTTAACGTATGAATTTTTGCCTCTAAGCAACATGTGCGTCGGTTCACAACTAATATTATCGTTAAATAAATATCAAATAATACGCTATCCTAGTGTATTCACCCCGCTACTCATACTACAGTAACCCCATGGCTTCTTTGGTGCTGACTGACAGCTCACAGCTGACTACTGACAGTCAACATTTAGGTACATACCTAAATTCTTACTGTCAGAAGTGACAGCTGCTAAACACATGTTTTTGCAGATCATCTGGTTCAGCGTAGGGATACATAATTTGGTCTGGTAACTTTTGAAAGCTGTCAGTCAGCACCAAAGAAGCCCTGGGGCTACTGTATATTGGCCCACAGTAGGAATATTGCCCAAACACTGCATCAAAATGACGTCTGAAGAGACGTGTTTGTTTAGCTTACCTTGTTTTTCACGATACCACTGCGGCTTCGCGTGAAGATTCTGTGGACTCTGTAGGTCTTCGTGAACATCGAGCCAAATGCCAATGAGAATCCGGCAGACAGTAAATACACTCTGGCCTGTAAAACAACCATACAGTTGTTAGTACACACACCAGTGGTCACACGGGCTACGGGGTCTGGCTCGTAATATACCGGGGGGTGTCAAGGTTAGAATCTCCGATGTGTGCACAAGGGACTTATTACTCCACTCGTTATTATTTATCACTATGGTTTTTCTTATCCTCTCTCCACGCATTTCCTATAGCTACCTTCCTCTTCTTCACCCGATATTTGAAACCGTTAATAATTAATGGTCGGTGACCTGGCGGTCTAGGGGTAAGGTGTCGGACTTCTGTGCTAGAGACAAGACAAGACATCTTGTGAATGTGGGGGATGACAGGCCTCCACCGTGGTTCGGATTCCACGTTAAACTGTAGGTCCTCCATTTCATCTCACAATCACCCTACCATTACACATTAGCGTAAGTGCGTATAAACCGAACGGGTAGTAAGACGCGGTGCTAATAATAATAATAATAATAATAATAATAATGTACCCACTTCAGTGGCCACATGGTCTAACGCGCTACTCTTGCAGTAAACTATACTGCCGATGACTAGGAGATCGAGGTTCGAATCTCGGTCGGGTGCACTGAGGGTGGTTTTTTCAAAGTAGTTTTCCATTTTCAATCCACGCAAATGCGGATAAGCTTCCTCTAAATATAACCATCCACATCCCTAAAATCACTAGCGTAATTAGTACTCATGCGTTTTCCTGAACAGGTAGTAAGGACGTCATGCTAAAAAAAAAATGTTTTAAATGTACGAATCTACAATTTTTTTAGCACCACATCTTAATACCCGTTCGGTTTATACATTTTTATAATAAATAATTTAATTATTTTAGAAATTAGGAAGGAATTGTACCCACATTTGCATAGAGGGAGAGTTATGCCGGGATCACGATCAACTTAACTTTAACTTAATGTAACATTCACTTAAAGCTAACTTAACTCATGTGTGATCACGATTCACTTAACTAACATAACAACTCGAGCCAAACATCTTCAGTCTCGAGTATGATCTGTGATTTGTACTAGTTGTACAGTGATTATCTGTGAATGTTTACAGTTTTCAATCAATATAATAAATATCTATTATTAAACTGTTTTGATAAATTTTAGTTCCCTATTTTAGTTTAATTATTTTGTTTCAATGTTTGATCACTAGAACTTACGCTAAAGAGTAAATTGGTCATAATACCAACAAATAAATTACAAAATAGCCCTGTTGACGTCACTCACATAATGATTGGCTGGATAGATCACGTGATACCCTTCAAGCAACGTAAAGTAAAGTAAAAGACCTCCCAAGACATCTCTTACGTTAAGTTAACTGCAAGTCATCATTAAGTTAAGTTCATCGTGATCGCTTCCATTTAAACACACGAGGAGGTCCTCTACGTTAAGTTAACGTTAAGTTGATCGTGATCCCGGCATTGAAAATCATCCTCAGTAAATCCGACCTTGATCTCCCCGTTTTCAGCAATCTAACCTTCTACAAGAGTAGCGCGTTAGACCATGCGGCCACCGGAGCGGGTTAAATGTACGAATATATGGGTAGAATAGGCGTTAATATCAGTGGATACAATCATACACAAGCGGCAAGTTATGGTTTGTAAATAATTGTTGTAAGAGCTACCTGTTTCATTTGCTGTAATGAAGTTTTTGGGTAACACGCTAGCAGTCTCAAGGAGAAACAGGATTAGGAATGAAGCTGTCCATTTAAGACCTGGGGTACAGAGAGTACACGAGGTGGTAGAGTAAGCGAGGCTGGGGTGGTATGGTTAGGTAATGAGATGGAAAAAAAGGAACGAGTCATAAGTAGAATGATGGTTATGAAGTGTGTAGGTAAAAGACCGCAAGGTAGACCAAGAAGGAGATGAGAGGAGTTTATAACAACAAGAGTGCGAGTGAGAGGAGAAGAATGGAAACAGATAAATTAGGAAATACGGTGAAGGGAAAGACGAAGGTAATTTACTAAGATAGCTGGTGACCTGGCGGTCTAGGGGGTAAGGTGTCAGACTTCTGTGCTGGCGGCCGGGGTTCAATCCTCGGTCTTGGCACAGATTTTTCTGATTACCAAACTCTTCCTTCACCTCTGACAAGACATCTTGTGAATGTGGGGAATGCCAGGCCTCCGCCGTGGTTCGGATTCCACGTTAAACTGTAGGTCCTCCATTTCATCTCACAATCCCTCTACCGTTACACATTAGCGTAAGTGCGTATAACCCGAACGGGTAGTAAGACGCGGTGCTAATAATAATAATAATAATAATAATAATAATAATAATAATAATAAAATAGCTCAGCGACACGCTAGAAACAGTTGGTGATGATTATTATAATGTTCAAAAGTGACGATTTCAGTTCGCATGACTTGACACATGAATAGATGAAAGTAGATCTAGTAACTTTTTTTAACTGCCAGATATCTTAATTTGAAAACGGGATCATAATATCAGAATCTTATCTGAGAGTTTAAAAATTACCTAAATCTACGTTTATGTATTTATTTGCAAAAGCAAGTTACCACAATTGTCTGTTCTGCTACCACTTGTAGGAGCAGATAGTGTCGAATTAAACAGCCGATAAAAAAACCCAAGTGATACTTCGTTGGTTTATTTGGATTTATTATTTTTAATTTCTAAAAGGTTCTACCTATTTCAGGTCATGAATGAGTCGTTGAATTAAATTTTGATCACTAATATGGTAAATAAAGATTGAAATACTTGAAGTAATATTTTTAGTACCTTTTCCTACTTATAGATACATGTCTATATAATATCCGAATATGACATTATTGAAAAATGTTTAAATTAGATAGCTTATATATGTTTACATTCTTATTTAAATATATATATATATATATATATATATATATATATTCTCCAGGTCAATACCCTTTTAAACTATGCGCATGTATCTACTATAGTGGGGTAGGAATGAGTAAGGTAGAATTTAGAGGAAGTGTACACATATTTCGTGGAGAGAGTGAGTGAGAAACCATAATAATAATAATAATATTTAGCACCACGTCTTACTACCCGTTCGGGTTATACGCTTTAAGTACTAATTACTCTAATGGATTAGGACTTGGGAAGGTTGAATTAAAGGAAGTGAACCCGCATTTGCGTGGCGGGAGAGTGGAAAACCATTTAGGAATAACCACCCCCAGTTCACCCGACCTATATTCGAACCTCGATCTCCCCGTCCTCAGCAGTAGAGCTTCAACACGACAAGCGCGTTAGCCAACTACGCCACCGAGGCGGGTTGAGAAACCATTAAAAATAAAACACACTTAGTACGTCCTCTCAGGACTCAAACCCCGACCTACCCGTCACCGGCAAACTTGACTAAATCAGCTTGATATTCAGCCCCCCGTTCCCACCTCTGTGGTTTGACATTAATAATGATGATCCCTTTTAGGGGTTGCATAATTTAATTGAAGGGAAATAACGTGCTATGTAACAACTGTAACACACTTCATATTTACTTGTGTTACAATACATACAGTAGCCCCATGACTTCTTTGGTGCTGACTGACAGCTTCGAAAAGTTACCAGACCAAATTATGTATCCCTACTCCGAACCACATGATCTTAAAAAACATGTGTTTAGCAGCTGTCACTTTTGACAGTCAAAATTTAGTTATATACCTTAATTTAGTTATATACCTAAATGTTGACTGTCAGAAGTCAGCTGTGAGCTGTCAGTCAGCACCAAAGAAGCCATGGGGCTACTGTAGAGAAACCTCAGGTCCCGATGTGCGTGGGTTAAAACCCAGCCGGAGTAGGAGGGTTTTACTTGAGCGATAAAAGTCCGTAGCACAACTTCCTCTGGAGGGCAAGTAGAGGTTTGTGAAAATGCCTTTTCTGGCACAGTTGGTGGGATCTTTCGCTCTCGCTCATATACATTTTCGGTTCAGAAAGTGCATATTAAATACCACAAATAAATAAAATTAAAAATAGAGAAACAAACTTATCTGTAACCATATCTGAAAGTTATGATTGTATATCAAATTAGGCTAAGAGAAGAATTATTTAGGTTAAAACTTATTATTATTATTATTATTAGCACCGCGTCTTACTACCCGTTCGGGTTATACGCACTTACGCTAATGTGTAATGGTAGGGTGATTGTGAGATGAAATGAAGGACCTACAGTTTAACGTGGAATCCGAACCACGGTGGAGGCCTGGCATTCCACACATTCACAAGATGTCTTGTCAGAGGTGAAGGAAGGGTTTGGTAATCAGATAAATCTGTGCCGGGACCGAGGATTGAACCCCGGCCGCCAGCACAGAAGTCTGACACCTTACCCCTAGACCACCAGGTCACCTAAAACTTATTTATTCTTTAAAACTTCAACTTACTGAGAGAAACAAGGTTTTGTTTTAACTTGACCATTAGGAATTTCGTCTTTTTTTTCTCTGTCCGGATCTTTGTTCCGCGATAACTTTCATATGCGTGACCGATTTTAAAGACATCCTTTGAACCTAGGCAAAACAAGATATCTACTGTGCATGGTTTATTGAGACGTTTATCCATTTAGCCTAAATATGGCGGCTACTTAAACATATGTCGTTTGTCCCGTGATAACTGCCAAATGAATGGACCAATTTTAACAAAGTTTGGCAGGAATATTTTTTTTAACCTAGGCTGAATTATGTATGTCCAGTAGGCCTACATCGATTTTCAATCTGGTGGTTCAGGCTTTTGGCAGTAATCGAGGGGGAAAAAAAAGAGACAGACGAAATGCCAAACGGTCGAAATAAAACAATACCTTGATTCGTTCGGTCAATTAATATCTCCGAATTACAATTATGTGTTAAGCATATTTTGCCGTTGAATTAGGTTGTCAATCGTTTTAATGGCGTTATGCTAAAGTACAGTAGCCTCATGACTTCTTTGGTGCTGACTGACAGCTCACAGCTGACTTCCGACAGTCAACATTTAGGTATATACCTACATTTTGACTGTCAGAAGTGACAGATGCTAAACATATGTTTTTGCAGATCATATGGTTCGGCGTAGGGATACATAATTTGGTCTAGTAACTTTTCAAAGCTGTCAGTCAGCACCAAAGAAGTCACGGGGCTACTTTATATGGTTTGTTTGATTGTGTGCATATTCTCACCGTGCACACAGCAGGGAAGTGTCTGCTAGCGGGCAATGTAGCGTGGTCCAGCCCTAGTAGAATTACCGCTGTGTAGACAAGTATGCAGCCTACAACGACCATGTTGTTTAGCCGCGGACTGGAGAGCTTGATGTATCTGAGTCAAACAAAACATATCTCTATGTAGAGAGAGCGTTTGATGGCTTAAATTGTATTACACGGGGAGAACATTTACTTTCAAAAGGTTAATATGACTCATCTCACTCCAATGATAACATTTAACTTATGGTTAAACGGATAGTGTTGGGGGATTGAGCAAAATTTATGTGAGAGATTGGTGGTTTGGAAACCATAGACTCGACTAGAAGGAAATGTAAATATGTGGATTGGGCACTTCATTGTATAATATTAAATGAAAATTAATACAATAAATTGCCAGTAGAGTTTACTGTAGTATAAGTCATCCAGGTGAACGTTAGCTACTCCGTAAAATATGTATGAGCTAAAAATTATTTTTTATATGAGGTGGAGCAAGGTTAGGATAGGTTAGGTTGGGCTAGCATTGCCCATTATACCTTGGGAGGAAATTATACAGCATGGTTAGATACCTCTACTTTTAAAGAGAAATCATGGAACAAGGTACCAATGTACCAATCTGTTCATGTTATACGCATATATGATATACAATGTGGTAGGGATGAGGAAGGAAGAATTTTATAGGTAATCTATCTGCATTTATGTGGAAAGAACATGGGAAACTATCTGGGAAAACCACCCTCAGTAAACCCTAACAAGATTCGAACCCCAATTTCCCAGTCATCAGCAGGCCAGTCTAACACGAGAATAACGCCTTGGACAGTTCAACCACTGAATAGGATATATAGGCCGGTATGTATATACACACCCTAACTAAACCAGGTATTATCTGGAGGGTGAGACGGGCTATTAAGGCGGAGTGCTAGTGAGAGCGAGTTTAGTGCATTAATTTTGCAGTTTTTATATCACAAACATTTTTGACCAAAATAAATCAAATATTTATTCTATAGAAACATAGAGTTTTGTTTTCTGCACATTCTAATATCAACAGTTGTTGAATATCTCTCATGAGCATGGCAGCATTTGGTGACAAACCTTTTAAATGAAGAGAAAAGTTTGTCACAAAATGCCGCCATGCTCATGACAGATATTCAACAACTGTTGATATTAGCATGTGCAGAAAACAATACTCTATGTTTCTATAGAATAAATATTTGATTTATTTTGACCAAAATATGTTTGTGCTATAAAAACTGCCCTAGACTCACGCTCACTAGCACTCCACCTTAAGACATTTAATAAAATAAAAATAGTGACAATAAAATTCAAATCATAGTAAAAGCATTATTTGTAAATAAGCTAGTTTGAAAAGCGTTTGCTAATATGAACATTCGGTTAATAAAGTACACGTTAGAACCTAATAATGATATATATATATATATTCATTAATTACTGTTTGAAGCCTGTGGCCTGGGTCAGTTTTTAAATTCAAGTAATAAAGTTTCCACTACCAGCTGGCTAGGCCTGTCGTAGCTTCATATGCCTTATAAAATATCTTAAGACTAGGACAGTAGTAGTGTTCTGGCCCTATGGGAACAGCTCTGTAATAGGTGAATTTTATCACGTGACCACGCCCCTCGCTCGCTGATTGGCTGTTGGTTTTCCCCCTCCTCTACTCCTGACCCCATCCCCTACTCATGAACCTCACCCCCTCCTCCTGACCCCCTCCCCACCTCCTCCTGAACCCATTTCCAGTGTTCCAAACTTGTTTATTCTTGTCACATTTGTTTTTTATTTGAGTTTTGATTGCTTTTTTATGTGTAATCTAGGGTTATTTATGTTTGATCATGGCTTTTTTTATTTTTGCTCATTGGTTTTTTATGTCTGGATAGGATTGGGACGTGACGTTGGAGTTTATTTATTGGCTTGCAGTCCACGGCGTTGAGCATTCCTCCCTCGTCATAGGAGGGAACACGGAGCACGAAGCTATTCTGACGGCAGCGTAGCGAAGAGTGTGAGAGATGGCTCCCAGCCATATGGCCCCTTTCATTTCCCCTCACTACCCCCTCTTTATAAGTATGTGATGCAACCCCATCCCCCTATGTGGTAATGGGTTTTCCCGGTGTCGCAACCCCTTATGTGGTTATGGGTTTTTTCCCAGTGACTCATACCTGGCAACAATTTGGCGGGTCGACAAGAAACGTCGAGACAAGAATAGATCGTGACCTTGAAATATGTTGCGATGGGTTTTCCTTGATATATGGCGCCAGCTTGGCGTCTCGAAAAGACAGGAATAGATCGAGACCTTGAAACCATGAGCTTGGTCATTGATTCTAGCAACCCTACCCTCGGCAATGGGTTTATTTGATGATTTCACCGCACTGTCGCAACCCTAATGACTGGCACCAGTTTGGCGGGTCAACAAGAAGAGTCGAGACAGAAATAGGACACGACCTTGAATTATGTCGCAATGGGTTTTTTCCCTGATGACTGGTGCCAGTTTGGCGACTCAACAAACCGAGTCGAGACAAGAATAGATCGTAACCTTGAAACCGTGAACTAGTACAAGAAGTCATTGAACCTGTTCATATTTCGTGACAGTTTGACGGCTCAACAAATCGAGACTCATATCTACGTATAAGGGGACAGAAATTTTTGCGTGAATATAACATGATATTACAAAACATATATTTATTAAACATTAAAGGTTTGACAGACATATATTAAACGTTTAACAGACATCATAATTACTATTTACTATACACTTTTATAGGAATGTCGCAAATATTCGTTCATCCGTTTTTCTACAGTGTCTCCTAGATGTGTTAGTAAAATTGTCTTGTTCACATTCCTGCATATAATAGTCCAAACCGATGAATTGACGTATATAATAGTTAGCACTGATAAGATACAGGTTTCTGATGTGCGTTTACACCGTAGGCTGTTCGAGATAAATGACATCCGCTGATTCTGTTAGTGTGTCGCATAAATCAACGACGAGTGTGTGATCAAATTGTTGCAATAGCGTGCGACGGGTTGACCACATATCCCGGCGGTCGACAACAACGTCAATGAGGTCCCACACATCACAAAGACGCGCCCAGCTAGGTGCTAGATAGGCTACCCGTTTCAATCCGGCGTCTTGTTTCTTACTGATGACGACCATATGGTCACCGCAAATGCGTCTTAGAGAGATTTCATGATTAGTCAGACTAATCTTTTGAGGAGGTTGCGTGTTGTTGACAAACTTTGATATGACTGACTTGTAGCTGCCCAGTTCTTGCCACTCTGTACGATTACACACCACGCAGTTCCCTCCACATTTTTCTAGCTGCAGATAGGGTGTAAAGTTATTCTTGACGCTAATGGCAACGATGACTCGCTTGCCATTGACTTCGTCCAGTGGGAACAAAGTGTTGAATATACTGGTGATGTCGAGCGGCTTCACTGGCTTTGCTTTGTGGTTTCAAACGACTTAAACTTCAATGATATTTGTTCACTTCGACTACTGTCACGGTTATGGCCAGTACGCCATCGGGACACCTCTTTTATTGGCTCACGCTAATTGGACGCAGCCTCTTGAGGGGCGGGAGGACCTTACATTCTTGAAAAATGTGTTATACTATCCCACCACCTTAGCGTCGTTGCCTGTATGATTGGTGGGTGAGAATAGGGTTAGGAAAGCTTTCATAGGAATGTTCTAGGCGCGATAGATAAGGCAAATGAGACAGTAATGGCCGCAAACATCTGAGGCGATGTTTTGAAGTTGTAGCATGCTATGTTTTTGCGTATAAATGCCAGATGTGAATTTATACGGGGGGAAAAACCATAACTTTCAATATATTCCCCCACGCCATTCTTGTCGATAAAGATTGCGACCCAATGCGACTAAGCCCGTTTAGGGAACGGACCAACTTGGCTCCGAGTTCAATGTCGTTCAAAAGATATTTCTATTGGTTAAACACGTCACCGTGTAGATACTCCAAATATCCGCCGTCTTACTTTTTGAAGTGAGATTGCAATGGGCCTCAAATCCCTTGTTGCCACCGTTAGCCTTCTCAAGGTTTCCAGGGCTGTCTGCGAACCACAGGCCACAAGTCAAATGTGTTCTTTTGGCGTCACTGTTGTAATGGAGCAGCGTCTCAATGTACGATATATGAGCATAAGTGTTGCGGGTGGTAAGACTAGTTTTTGGTTTAAAAACACGTCCAACTTTGTGAATAGCGAATGCAACCAGTTATGGACGGGAGCAATTTGATACACCTCAGTGAAAGCGCCAGCGTTGGGTTTCATGATGGCCGCTCTGAGATATGGTATAGTCTGTGAAAGATCTATATATAACTCGCCTTGACCGGTAACGGTAAATTCGATGGGTGAATCATTGGTGAGGGAAGAGACAAGTTTGTACTGGAGGCATTGACCACTTTCAAGACTGGTTTGCGTGGGTGAGATGGAAAAGAGATCGAGTTCACTGCTGGCACACTCGCAGTACTGGGGGTGTAGAAACAATATTTCAACTGAAAGTATCTACCGCTTCTTACTTGACCTTTCTACGTCGGGCAACGACAGAAGACTGACGTAGGTGCTTTTTACGACGCCCTTTATAGCCTGAGTTGGTCATCAGTGTATAGATCTTCTGCTCCGCCTTGCGTATCAGGTTTGTTACAGCCTCACCACCACGCTGCCATAGAGCTTCTTTGAAAATACGACACTGATTGGCAACGTCAGAGCACGTTTATACCCGTATAAGGCACCTGTTTTCTCATTTATTTAACGCCGCTTCTAAGCAACGGTACGCCGCTCTTGAAAATACCACTGTAAATTTTTCTATCCCATGCCCGCGTTGTTAGGGAACACCGTGGTAGATCGTAGATATACCTGTTCCAGCCTGGTTGACGTAGTAACTTTGGTAGGAACATTTGATGTTGACCAACGTCTAAAATGAAGTTTCACGCACACTTTTCCAAACTCGAATGGTACAGGCTCACCCGTGTCAACGGGGTGTGCCACATGTAAGGGTGGTGGATTCTTATTGGTGAATATATTGTTTCTGCATCAGTCATTACACGCGCCCGAGCTATTCACAGCTATCCCGAATTATTGCTAGCTCTCCCTTCGAGGATGGACGTCTTTCTCCGGAGCTGGTTAGAGGGATCCTTGAAGGACCGTCGGTCTTTTTTTCTAACAGTGCAGATGCGGGTACACCTCTTTCCTGTGATGGGAGGAGGTAGGGGTTCGAGTCTCTGCAAGGTAGACAACAGTTTATTACTTTTATAAATATAAATCCTATATTGTTGCGCCAAAAGTCCCAGTTTCGAATCCAATATCCAGGTGTCTATGATATACAGCAGGAATAAGCATATATAATAGCTTTTGCCGTTTTCACATTCCAACCCAGCGCTAATGATGCTACCTCTCTAATTTTATTATTCTGTCTCTCTTTCATTTGGGCAACGATATCCAGATGCTGTTGAAGGGTTCAATTCCCGCCCTAGGGTTCAGTTGTCAATGACGCGCAAATGTGGGTACACATCTCGTCCTGTGATATAAGAATGTAGGGTTTAAAGTTCCTTAGAGGGCAATTACTTCGCATTTCAAATTCTGGCAAATGCGGGTACACATTTAGCCTGGTAAGAAACAGCTCTTATCTCACGCTTGCCTGAAGAGCTTAATTCGAATCCATGTCCAAACAAATGTTGGTACACTTCTCGCCCTGTGAAATAAGGAGGTAGAGGTTCAAATCCCTTAGAGGGCAACAAACGCTAATAACTTCACATTTTAAACCCTGGCAAATGCTGATACACATTTCACCAGGTAAAAATCAGCTCTTATCTCACGCTTTCCTGAATAGCTTAGTTCTTATCCCTGTCCACACAAATGTGGGTACACATCTCGCCCTGTGACACAAGAAGGTAGGGGTTCAAGTCCCTTAGAGAGTAACAAACGTTAATAACTTCACATTTCAAACCTTCGAAAATTCTGTTACACATTTTTCCTGGTCAAAATTAGCTCCTATCTCAAGCTTGCCTGGAGGGATTAATTCGAATCCCTGTCCTACGTGTGTACTGAGGTCGTTCCTTGTGTAGCAGTCGACCATCACAATGCATTTTATATTTGTACCGACGGTCGCATGGTTTAAGGCGTCACTAAACGGCCGGTGACAGAGTGATCGATGTTTGAAGCAAATGTGGGTACACATTCTACCTGGTTTACCGGTAAAATTATGGGAGGTGTAGGAAGTACGGCCGTTCTAATAGACATTAGCTTTGATAAAGATATAAAGGTTCAAATCCTGGTGAATACGTTGTCTAAATGTCAGGCTCATGAAGGGGGAAAATCTAATCCTTGGTCCTAGATTAGGCATTTAGAAATCACATCTGAACCTGCGGCCTTCAGAAGGCCACGACCGATGTGCCAAGCGGCATTGGTGCTGGGGGGGAAAGCACATCTGAACCAGCGAGCTTCAGATGGCCACGACCGATGTACCATGCAGCCTTGGGGGGAGGGGGTTCATGACTCTTCAACAAGGTCTTTGTCACCCTCTTCCTAAATGTATAACAAGTTACTGTTGTGACATCTGTAGACCTTCACTGAGAAGGGTTATGACGAAGTAAGGGGAGGTGGGGTTAATTGAAAGGCAGTCCAACAGAGCGAAGGAGCAATCAGTGTAACTTAGTTCGTTCTGTGCCATGGCGGTGTAAGGAGGGTGGGGAGTAAGGGAGAAATGAAAGGGGCCTTACGACCGTGATACGCTGTCAGCTGCTCGATGGTCACACTCTTCGCTAAGCGGTCGGGCAGAGAAGATGTTCCCAGTGCTCACTAGCGATGCCGTGGGAGTAGCACTTGGTGCCGTTGACTGCACGCCAGTAAATAAATAAAAAACTCCAACGCCCCGTCTTAATCCTACCCAGACATAAACAACCAATGAATAAATAACCAATGAGCAGAAATAAAAAAGCAATGAACATACATAAATAACCATTGAGCACACATAAAAAACAATGAACACAAATAAAAATTAAATTAGATAAGAATAGACAAGTTTTGAACACTGGAAAGGGGGTCAGGGGGAGGGAAGGAGAAGGGGAGGGGGAAAACCAGCAGCCATTCAGAGAGTGAGGGACGTGGTCACGTGATCAAATTCAATCTATCACAGAGCTGTTCCCATAGGGCCAGAACATTACTGACAGTCACAACATCTAGTCCCATGTCGTTAATTTACCAATGGGAAAGGGTAAAGCCACATTTCACCAATGGTAAAATTTTCTGCCGTCCAGGGAATCGAACCCATAACCCTTATCTCAGTAAATAGACAAGCTACTGACTGAGCTAATTTGTCACTTTTTATATATAATATTAATACGTATGAAATAACCATAGTAACAGTCTAAAATTATATCACTAGCGACCCAAAAAATTATGTGTTTGTGTTTTATTAAGGGCTAAGTGTATTTCCTACTATAATTATAATGTCGTTTCTCAAAGGTCCTTCCTACCAAATACTACTATATTTTCTCAAAGGTCCTTCCTACCATATATTACTATATTTTCTCAAAGGTTCTTCCTACCATATATTACTATATTTTTTCAAAGGTCCTTCCTACCATATATTACTATATTTTCTCAGAGGTCATTCCTACCAAATACTACTATATTTTCTCAAAGGTCCTTTATACCAGAATCCTCCAACTCATCCTAAGAGCTCCTTCCTGTCGCATCTCCTCTTACTTGAGTTTCCTGAAGTGCAGGTTGAAGACCAGGAACGCGATGGCCAGAGTGATACCCACTGAAGCTACGCACGTGATGCTGAGGAAGGCGGCGGGGTCTATGGTGACCACTCGCAATTTGAACACCCTCTTGGCTATGGGAACCTGCCCCCCTTGCCATATCAGGGGAAGACAGTCAGGGCAGAAGAAGTCGAGGTGGCCCGTGGAGGGGTGGAACAGCGCCACCTTGCACACGTCGCCACCTGTTGGAGCGGGGCACATTTACAACCAATTTGATTCACATGTGTATTATTACGTTCAGAATTAAGGTGGAATTAAAGAGAACGATACATGTATTTTGTATTTCTGCAGTTTTTTTTACAAGAGCACAATTTTTTGTCCTGATTAAATAAACCATTACTTCAGTAAACACGTGTGATTTAATTTCATCCATATATTAATCTTGAGAATTCTTCTTCTTCTTATTATTATTATTAGCACCGCGTCTTACTATATGTTCGGGTCATACGCACTTACGCTAATGTGTAATGGTAGGGTGATTGTGAGATGAAATGGAGGACCTACAGTTTAACGTGGAATCCGAACCACGGTGGAGGCCTGGCATTCCCCACATTCACAAGATGTCTTGTCAGAGGTGAAGGAAGGGTTTGGTAATCAGATATATCTGTGCCGGGACCGAGGATTGAACCCCGGCCGCCAGCACAGAAGTCTGACACCTTACCCCTAGACCGCCAGGTCACCCTCGAGAATTCTTAAACATTTGTCATGATTTAAATGGAATTTGAATGAAACGTATATACTAAAGTAATATACCTTCCGTACCACCTCAAAGTCACCGCCTACTTGTAGAAAATTATCCTAACACAAGTATTTATTATGGAAAAATTTCTATTTTTAATGATTAAGTTTTTTGATTGTACATACTGGTACATAACTAATCACGCCGTTCCCTTACGGGGTAGGCAAGAAACTGTGCATATAGCTTAAAAAACAACTCAGTATTTAATCCAGCCTCACTAACTTTCTCCACGCCTCCCTATCCATATCTAACAAGGTGAATGCGGTTTGAATGAAATATCTAAGATATGTATGTGGAGAAACTGGTACGGACCAAGTCAGTAATGAATAGGTTACTGAAAGAGTGGGGTTTAAAAAATTATCATTATTATTATTAGCACCGTGTCTTACTACCCGTTCGGGTTATACGCACTTACGCTAATGCGTAATGGTAGGGTGACTGTGAGATGAAATGGAGGACCTACAGTTTAACGTGGAATCCGAACCACGGTGGAGGCCTGGCATTCCTCACATTCACAAGATGTCTTGTCAGAGGTGAAGGAAGGGTTTGGTAATCAGATAAATCTGTGCCGGGACCGAGGATTGAACCACGGCCGCCAGCATAGAAGTCTGACACCTTACCCGTAGACTGCCAGGTCACCAGTGTGTGTGTGGTTTAAAAAAGAATCAGATAAGTCAATGTGAAATAAGTGTTTTACGTTAATTTTATCATGTTGAGAGTATGAGTGTGTATCGAGTGACAAAGCAATTATATATGAAGGTAGAGTGTTTGGATCAAAAGGAAGAGTTACGCCATAAAAAAAACGTGGTTAAATGCTGTGGACGAATGTGTGGAAAAGAGAAACGTTAAAAGAGTTTTAAGAATAAAAGCGCATATACGACTCGATGTATGGATGTTGTTGAAGCGATTTTTCCCCCCGCAATATCTGTTCGGTAGCTACCACCAACTTCTGTTTCCGTGATCTATCTGTTCTTGTTAGCGCGGAAGGATACTCTAATTGGTTGTGAAGTCACGCCACGACTTTCACCCTCCCGCCCGCCATCCCACAAAATAGGTTTTAGACTTACACTCGCCAAGGCCAAGGGTCTTAAGCACGGAGTTGTTTTTTGAGCTAACTGGACAATTTCTTGCTTGTCCCGTAAGGTAACGCCGTGATTAGGTTTGTATGTACGTTGGTACATTATAAAATATATATTCATCGCATTATGTACCAATAACTTTGGAGGTGCAAAGTAAAATATAAATTATATCTCGGGTTACGCAACCCCCCCATTAAATATTACTGCTCTAGTCCATTCAACCATTTTAATAGACGTAGTATTTAAATCTACAGGAATAACAAGATACCTGCCTCAGTGGCCGCATGGTCTAAGGTGTCGATTTCGTGTTAGACTAGACTGCCAATAGTAGGGAGATAGGGGCTCGAATCCTAGTTGGGTGTACTGAGGTTGGTTTTTCTTAATGGTTCTCCACTCTACATCCACACAAATGGGGGGGGGGGGGGGTTNNTTTCTCATCCCTAGCTCATTAGTGTAATTAGTACATAAGCGTATAACCTGAACAGGTAGTAGGATGAGGTGATAAAAAAAAAACCTTTGAAGACTATAGCTGAGCTAGACCAGTGTTAAAATAGTTATATTTATAACATTATTGCATCGTTGGCACGATATTTTTTAAAACAAATCTTGGTCGCGGGTCTAAGGTAGTGTTTTCAAGACATTTATCAGTCATAAATGTATCTCCCTTCGAGGTTAAGGCTATGGCCTAACGATCATAACCTTTCTAACTCAGTATAAAAGGGAACAAATATTTACTATCTTGTAAAATGGCCAATGACCACTTCAAATTTTAATAAAGACTTAGTGGGGACCTAAACAAATTCGTGAAAGAAGGAAAAAAGATCTATCATAAAAACATATTTTATGATTAATAAAACTCAGTGGTATGTCACGTACTTCGTGAGAGACTTTACGTATCCCTTAGGAAACGAGAACCACAAGTTGAGAAACACTAATATAAGGTATCAATTTACAAATAGACTGAATTAACGGTGACATTGGTCGATTCCCGAACGGGTGTACTGATGAGGTTTTTTTATTATGTGTTTTCCCAATACTCCTCCAAGGAAATGTACATACATTTCTCCTCCATAAACCATTATTAAAAATTTGTAGATATCCCAAACGGATAGTAGGACACGGTGAGCCAAAAATTAATAACATATTAATTAGCATATATTGAAAACACACAGATAGTTCACTAAACTATCACGTGTCAAAGGGCATTTTTATTATTTGTAGGTATTACAAAATTCTACTCAAAGTATTTAAAAGAAAACTTACCTTGAACTTGGTAAAACGCTGAAATGCCCACTCTGTCAGCTCCACTGAATGAAACTGGACCCTGCAAAAAATTATCGAGTCCAACCTGTAAAACACATTATGTAAATATTGCTTCATACATTAAGACATATTAAGGTGTGAATGTAGGGAACGGGAGAAAAGGTCAGCGGTTTTTTTTCTTCAGTTTTTATATATACATTTTTTGTTGTTGAGAAAATAAATAAAATATTTTTTTAGCACCGCGCCTTACTACCCGTTCGGGTCATACGCTTTAAGTACTAATTACGCTAATGGATTAGGAATTGAGAAGGTTGAATTAGATGAAGTGAACCCGCATTTGCGTGTAGGTAGAATGGAAAACCATTTAGTAAAAACCACCCTCAGTTCACCCGACCGAGATTCGAACCTCGATCTCCCCGTCCTCAGCAGTCGAGCTCAACACGACAAGCGCGTTAACCAACTACGCCACCGAGGCGGGTTAGAAAATAAATAAAATATTGGTTCGGTGCAAACATAGAGCTTAAGTTTCTTCACATCATGACTTCAATATTTCTTGAACATCTGTCAAGTATGTCCTAAAATTTAATGACAACTTTTTATCTACATTTAAAAAGTTTGTCACATAAATGCCGCTATACTCATGACAAATAGCAGACAAATGTTGATATCACCTTGTTAAGAAAATTAAACTCTATGATGGTACTGAAGCAATATTTTATTTATTTTGGAAAAAAAATCGTTATAAAAACTGCAAAAACACTGGTCTTTTCTATTTATACCTGCATCCTCACCTTAAAAGTCTGACAACATTTTAATTTCAAAGATCTAATATGAGAAACATAGAGTCAAAAGAAGTAAAATATATTTAAAAAACCTAATTGGCTAAAGATTCGAACCTCAAACGTTATATTAGGTTTAAATACCCATCCAGCTATATTCTTAAAAATAAATCACTTCAGCTTAATATATATTTTTTGTTTGGACCTAATTTATATTAATACTAATATAGTTTTATGAGAATGCAGGTGTTTTAATTTTTTTAATAGTGTACACTTTCTGAACCATATGACACAACTTACAAACTATCTTAACTCTATGACAAGCAACACCCAGTTGCCTGGCTATAAATTCATAGCTGTAAAGGGATCACTCCAAATTTACCTATTATTATTATTAATTTTTCGAGTGTGCCGATAATCAAATATATTCAACACAGGATGTAGATCCACTACTATTTGGACGAAATAATGGCAATTATTTATATAAAATAACTGGAACTTTAAATAAGAACGACTTTACACGTCCATCGTGTTTGTGCTTGTCCTTTGTTTAGCACTAGCCGTTCTGGTTATACGCTTATGTACTAACTACACAAATGGTTTTAGGGATTAGGAATATTATATTTAGATGAAGTGTATCCACATATGCGTGTAGAAATATTGAACATCATTTAGTGAAAACCACCCTAAGTACACCCAACCGGGATTCAAACCCCAATCTCCCCGTATTCGTTAGTCTAGTCTATTACGATGATAGTTAATTGTTTTGTTTAGAGTCATGTCATCAAAAAATGTAATTTTTGACATATGACATTAACATTTATATTAAAGTGTCGTCATTGTTGATCACAATAAAAAAAATTGTATTTTATAAAAAGTACTTCCAATGAAACTTAAAGTTTAGTTGGTCGTTCACAGGTACAGTAGCCCCATAGCTTCTTTGGTGCTGACTGACAGCTTTGAAAAGTTACCAGAACAAATTATGTATCCTTACGCCGAACCATATGATCTGCAAAAACATGTGTTTAGCAGCTGTCACTTCTGACAGTCAAAATTTGGGTGTATACCTAAATGTTGACTGTCAGAATTCAGCTGTGAGCTGTCAGTCAGCACCAAAGAAGCCACGGGGCTACTGTAGTAAGACATATTAAGGCAGTTTCGTACCGACACGCCCAGGAAGTTGAGTTGTCCCAGATGCATGAGGAACTCCTCGGCCATGTCTCTGCGGCCGTAGTCGAAGTGGCTGAGGGTCGGGCCTCTCGGAAACGCGCGGCGCCATTTCACCTGGGCTTCCCGCAGGGATAGGGCTATCGCCCACACTGCGTCGTACGTTTGAGGGGCGAAGCGCGTCGTAGGAAGTCCCAGGACTTCAAGTTCCTCTTGGAACTTAGAGTTGGTCTGACCGGAAAATAGTACCGTGATTAATTTCGATCACCACATGCCACGAGTTTAAAGGGCTTTATTTATAATCTAGATTCGGATATCAGACAATCTCCCATTCAATCTGAAATGTTTGTTAATCGTATACCAGGGGATTGGTTGACTCTCGGAACTAGACTATAAATAAATCATAAAAAAACATAATTAGTTGTAGTAAGGAACAATATATATTCTTATTAAAAAAAAATTCAATTGAAAGAGCAAAAATAAGACAAAAAATTAATTTATTGATATAAATTCTATTTGATTCGTCGTGGTAAGAACTCATTTCAGGATTCATTTATGACCTGAGGATGGTGCCTATGCAGCGCCGAAACATGTCGGACTTGTGACAATCTCACTCCAGAATTAAAAGGTACAAGGGCATTTAAAACCTTTCAGATAAGAATAGATCTCAACTTTCATTTAACCTCTTTTTATTTTTATGATCCCACTTTTGTCAATTTAACTTATATATCTTATTACACTGTATTATCTGTTCCTCTAATATTAGCTCATGTTGTTTGGACACATGTTTCTTAAATATTTAGTGTTTATTGAATTGTGATATTGTAAGTTCCTGAAATACAAGAATAAGCAACTTACAAAGTTTTTATAAAAGGAGGCATCAATTCTCAAACAAACTCAATTAACTTTATTGTAATTATAACTTTAGTGTATTTATCAGTATTATACACTTTATTTTTATGTTTAACTCATGTCTTTAATACATGAATTTTAATATGTTTTGGTTTTGGTGATATATGTGTTGCTCTGACTCACATTTTTAATGTGTTTGTATAATGTCAAGTATTATATTTTAACTTTTATTCAAACATTTCTTTTATCACAATCCTTAGACTCAATGCACATTCTCTATTCCTTATCACAATCAATGATTTTACTTAATTCTTGTTTTATTAACAATTTTGCTAAAAAGTCCATATACTTTTAGTGACAAGTAAACTTAATTATATTTTATAATTTATATCAATAACTTATTTTTTGTCTTATTTTTGCTCTTTAAATTGATTCCTATTTTTATAAATTATAATATAAATAAATCGTTAAGATCCCCATAAACTTAAGAGAAATAACTTTAAATTCTATAAAATCTGTAAAACTAATTGAGAACATAATCCACATTTTGTTCATTTGAAGGGAAAAGCGTGCACATTCCGATCCAACTGATTATATCTGCACACGACTTACAAGCTAGCTTATTTCTAGAACAAACACAACACCCAGTTCCCCACCTAATAACTTATCACTTCTATAAGCAAGTTATATCGTTATTATGTGTAGTCACATATAGGGAGAACCAAATATATTTATAAACATCATAATACTTGAAGCGAGTACTTTTCACAATAAGATTCTTTAATGTGGCAGAATTTATCAATTATATTCTATTATCATTGCTAGCATCCCGCAAGCTTTTCTTTTATTATTGTAGGTCAACATAATTTTTACTTCCATATCTTTGTATTAAAGCCATATATCACAATTTTCACGTGATAGGCTGGCAACTGTTCAAATCCCGTGTGGAAAATATCCTTCCTTTACTGGGTCATCTTTATCTTCTGTTGGACAATGCACATGGATGATGGCCATATTATTCCCCCTCCCTGCCACCACTCTATTAGATATTATAACATTAATTAATTTGATGTTTTTTAAATTTTAATTTTTTTTATATATTTTAGCACCGCGTCTTCACTATCCGTTCGGGTTATACGCATTAAGTACTAATTACTCTAATGGATTAGGAATTGGGAAGGTTGGATTAGAGGAAGTGAACCCGCATTGGCGTGGAGGGAGAGTGGGAAAACATTTAGGAAAAACCACCCCCAGTTCACCCAACCGAGATTCGAACCTCGATCTCCCCGTCCTCAGCGGCAGAGCTCAACACGACAAGCGCGTTAGCCAACTACGCCACCGAGCCGGGTAATTTGATGTTCTTAACTGCTGATATACACTTTCTGTGGATTATAAAGCCTCTGCCTAAACCGTGTTTCCATTCCTCCATAAACAGAGTATGGTCTTGATTCTACCCTACCATCTCCTGACTATTTAACCTCTTGCATAGCCACTATATCTAATGCAAATTTACTTAATCAAACATTGATTGTAGCGCTCGTGGCCCATATAAGCTCATAACATTCTCCATCCCAATCTTAAACTCTTTCCTAGCTTTACTATTCCATGAATCCTCCAGAGTAGTCCCCACCCAAAGATCCGACTGGGAAGCTATTTTATCTCAGAAATATTCTACTCCAGCCATGATAAACTTTTGAGTGTTTATTATTTGGTTTTTTACAGTGAAATCTCATAACGCCCCCTCCCACGCCGTAAGCAAGTAGGGACCCAAGAAACTATTTAGCTATACCCTGAGTTTGGTTGGAAGAACAATAGAGAAAATTCAAACATTTTTTTTACCGCCAACATGGAGCACATTTTACTCTATTATTTATGCTATTTTATAGGTATTGATAATATTGATCAAAAGTGACCACTGCTGATAACTTGACTTGATGTATTGATATATTAAACTTGTTTTAGTAACTTTAGTAACCAACTTCTACTGTTCTTCCTACCAAAATCGTAATATAGTTTTATTCATGTCTCGCCTTTCTCAAGTCTGTTTAAAATCAAATTCATGTAAAAAATACTCGCAAGCTAGCAGGACAATGCGCCAATAGCTAGTTATCGCTGTAAGATTGAGAGAGAACATTTTTTGTGGTCTTGAGTGGGGCTGGAGGGAACCAAACTATAGGAGGTTCGGATTAGTAAGGCCATGGTGTATTCTCAAGGATTCGAGGGGCCGATCCCTAAATCAAACCGGATTTTAATTTGATTGAAATAGAGAGAATCAATCAATTAATGTGTGCGTAAGTAGACATGGCGAGATCCTACCTGATGCTGAAGATCCGGTGAAACAGAACCCAAGTAGGCCTACCTGGGGTTGAGATGGGATGATCTTGGTGGATTCTGATCAAACGCACATTTATACCAGTTAGGATGAGAATGAGTTATTTAAATTAGCGAAAGAGAGTGCAAGACACCAAGAGAATCCGAGGAGTTGAGCCGCGGTGATGACGCACGTCCACCTTTGAGGAAAACACTTTGCGAACTAACAGGAAGCGCGCGTAAAAATATGAGAGAGCAATTGTACCACCCTTACAAAACATAATTAATGAGATAAAAGGCGGTAAACAGAAAAATGCGATAGTTACATAAATTAATAATGAATGAATATAAGAAATATTTAATTAAGTAAATAATAATGAAATTGATAGTAAAATATAAATAAATAAATACTAAACAAAACCTATGATTAGAAACGCACCAGTCCGGAAAAAGACGGAGACTCCCCTGCGATGCTATTGTGGCTGGAGACCAGAAGCAAGCCTTCCACTGCCGCCGATAGATGACTCTGGGAACACTCCGTAGAGTTCTGCCACCAGATGTCGCTAGGACCTCCTTGCAGGATCCACGCGTAGTCAGACCCGAACATACCTAATTGGAAAGCCTGTAAGACAGGGATGTAAACAAGTCAAATGCAGATAGAGACCAAGGCTTTTTTTTAACAGCAGGTGACCTGGTGGTCTAGGGGTAAGGTGTCAGACTTCTGTGCTGGCGGCCGGGGTTCAATCCTCGGTCCCGGCACAGATTTATATGATTACCAAACCCTTCCTTCCCCTCTGACAAGACATCTTGTGAATGTGGGGAATGCCAGGCCTCCACCGTGGTTCGGATTCCACGTTAAACTGTAGGTCCTCCATTTCATCTCACAATCACCCTACCATTACACATTAGCGTAAGTGCGTATAACCCGAACGGGTAGTAAGATGCGGTGCTAATAATAATAATAATAATAATAATAATAATTTTAAACAGCACATTTTACTAACCGTTCAGGTTATACGCTTATGTGCTAACTAAGTTAACAGTTTTAGGAATAGGAAAGGTTATATTAATATGAAGTGTACCCGAATTTGCGTGGAGGGATAGTGGAAAACTATTTTGTAAGAAACCACCCTCAGCATACCCGACCGAGATTCGATTTATTACCAAGTATTTCATAGGGTGTTTCGAATATAATATTGTTAAATTGTAGACCTACAGACTAATATATTACTAATTAATACGGACGGTGGAGATGACGACATTGCTTGTTGTCAGTTTACTTACCTCACAGAATATCTTGGGAGCCACTTCATGAGAAAAACTGCCAATTATAATGCGAGTATCTAGATCTCTGAAAATGTTAAAAAAAACAATATTCCCATGAGTAAATTAATTATTTTAATTTTCAATTTTCTTTAATGATTCACAAATGCATGAAAATACACAAATCCAATACATTGTTAATTTATTATAATGATCTATTCAGATCATCTTCTTAAGGAATATCATCAGTTACTATAATATTCTTAAATTAAATTATTTAAATAATTACACCTGGACACGGGAGCCTTTGGTTAGTTTCGGCAATGCTCTACCACTGAGTATCCAGGATACTCATTCACTCATAGTTTTAGGCAGAGTATTTGGTCAGCTACAGTAGCCCCATGGCTTCTTTGGTGCTGACTGACAGCTGCTAAACACATGTTTTTGCAGATCATTTGGTTCGGCGTAGAGATACATAATTTGGTCTGGTAACTTATCAAAGCTGTCAGTCAGCACCAAAGAAGCCGTGGGGCTACTGTAGTTGGGTTTATCATTGAAACTACAGCCGCCGGCAGTTCAGTTGTCGGGATTTACGCACGCGCTAAGCTAAAAGGTCCTGGGTTTGATTACCTTCCTCCGGTTAGTTAATTCCATAGTTAGGAAATGGGAAGCCTCAGTTTAAACAATAACACATTTTTAGTTGTGCCATAAAACAAACTCTGTACCTCAGCTCAATATGCAGATTAACTCTCCCCCCCCCCCTCGTGATATCCGACTATTTACATTTAACAACCCGCCTCGGTGGCATAGTTGGCTAACGCGCTAGTCGTGTTGAGCTTGACTGCTGAGGACGGGGAGATCGAGGTTCGAATCTCGGTCGGGTGAACTGTGGGTAGTTTTTCCTAAATGGTTTTCCATTCTCCCTCCACGCAAATGCGGATTCACTTCCTCTAATTAAACCTTCCCAATTCCTAATCAATTAGAGTAATTAGTACTTAAAGCGTATAACCCGAACGGGTAGTAAGACGCGGTGCTAATTATTATTATTATTATTACATTTAACAGAATAGATGTGATAAAGATCCACGTTTGTGGAGAGAGAGAGAGATATGAACTATTCCAGGGAAAGCCTCCTCAGCACAACCGGCCGGGATTCTATCCCCAAACCTTTCTGTTGTACACACATCATACAACACGTCGAGACTGACGTCATTTCACACACACGATCACCTATGCAGGTGTCAGTCATGTTACTAGTTGGACTAAGGTGTTGGACTAATATGAAATGCCCATATCTATAATAACTAGATATATCTTACTGGTTTTATCACCACGTCTTACCGCTAATTTGGGCTACTCGCATATGTACCACTTACATCAATATGCTAGGGATATGAGGAAGGTTTAATCTAGAGGAAGTGTACCAACATTTGCGGAAAGTAAGAGTGAAAACCGTTTAGGAAAGAACACCCTAAGTACACCCGACCGGTATTTGAATCCCGTCATCGGCAGGCCAGTCCAGTGCGATACAGACGCCTTAGACCCTGCGGTGAGCCAAGCGGGTTTGTTTGGTTAATTAATTAAAACTTGCACGATTGAGAATGCGGGAAAAAGGCGTCAGTATCATCTTGTCTGGTTTAACCGGTATAAGGAAGGTCGGGCTCAAATTTCGGCCGGATAAATTAAGTTTTTTTTTCCTGATATGGTTTATGCTCTCCCTTCAAGCAAATGCGGCCACAGTTCAATTTAAATTCTGCCTTACTCGTCCTTATCCTTTAGTGTGATTTTGAAAAATGACACCTAGACACGGGGATAAAACCCAAGACCTATGGGTTAGCGCGCCAATGAGCTACCACTGATCTATCCAACAATCATTTCATAGCCAGTATTATTCTTCACTCATAGTTTTAGGCGGAGTCTGTGATGGACGTGTGTAAATCACCGAATGGCAATGCTCTATCAATGATACCAAAGTGGTGTACTTAGTGATGCTGTTTGTACAGTGAAATTTGTACACGAAAGCGAAAAACATGAGGGCACGAAACGATCGTAAAGTAAATATTTATTCATTACTGGCGAAGCTTTCAAGATGAAAATAATCTTTTAGTTACGGATGCAGCCGTTTCAAGTATCATATCCATAAATTCGAAAAATAATATCTGGCCAAAGGAAATTGAACCCGGGACCCTTATATCAGTGCGTCAATGCTTTCTACCCCTGATCGTGCAGACCAGGATGGGTAATAAGACGCGGTTCATTAAAGAGAACATTACCTTAAGCATGCGCAGTTGATCCTTGAAGTCTGTCTCAGCGAAGGTAATCGTGGCCGGACAAGTAATGTTGGCGCGCTCTAGCTCCGTCACCAAGTCATTGACGGCCTGAAATATAGTACAAGTTATTATTATTATTATTATTATTAGCACCGTGTCTTACTACCCGTTCGGGTTATACGCACTTACGCTAATGTGTAATGGTAGGG
>CABFVX010003768.1:0-78328 GCA_902151425.1 Timema shepardi | reverse complement strand
AAATCGGTCCAGTAGTTTCGGAGCCTATTCATTTCAAACAAACAAAAAATCAAATCTTTCCTCTTTATAATATTAGTATGATTATTCTCTCAGTGATTGGCAGTCAGTGTCAGCACTTGTAATATTAGTCATTTCTTTCACAGACGTTACACGTGTCATTGTTTCCAACATTACGTACAAGATAAACAATATTATATACAACAACTTATTGAACAACCAACATTCTTCTTCTTAATTATTAGCTAACTTAAAATTTTATTATTCGTAATTAATAGCTAACTTAATTTTTTGAAAATAGTTGAAAACCTATGAAAGTAATGATAAAAATACAAATTTATTTTGTAATAAAGCTCATTATATAAAGAATATAACAATGGCTTTCTTTTTTTTAGCTACAATAATCTTATGCTTGGTTTATTAAAGTAAATTAGTTAAAAATCATATGCGATGTTATTGTAAATAAATTCACTTTATTAGCGGTGCGATGCAGGTCAGCCCCGTGTAGTCATAGCTTTATCTGGTAAATTACAAGCATTCGAATATAAGATTTATATTTGTTCTCTCAATAACTGCACTGTAGACCGCTTTGGTAATTGAATGATTCAGACAGTATATTGAATTGTTGGTGATGGGGATAACGAGTTCAAATTCCAGCCAAGTGTACTGAGGGTGAGTTGAAATAAATCGTTTCTGATTCTTCTTACACACAAATGAGAGAACATTTCATCTAAGTTCTACATTCATCTTTCTTACAACATTGTGAAATATGTGGATAGCTCGAGCGTGCAAGTAAGTACGTTATACGGGTGACATAAAAATATGGGCCACAATTATTGCACAGTAGAATTTTCTTTTTAAGTTAATAATTATGTCCCTACAATTGATTTTTAATATAGATTTTTATTTTAAATGCGGTGAAATACGTGAAGAAAGAATGAGTAGACAAATAAGTGTGAAACAAACTCCTAGAATACTTGAACAGGATAGATGACAAATATTAACTTCCTAAATAAAAGCCAAGCACGTAAGTATAGATGATTAACATTGAGGCAATCCTGCCCGTCAGAGATTTTCATCTTACTTCTCGTTAGAACTACCCGCATATATTTTCACTATTTTAAAATGACTGAGAGTATAATAATTTAGTGGAAATGTTCCCACATTTGCTTGAAAAGAGTGATCAATTTTCTAGCAAAAATACCTCGGTACGCTCGGCCGAGATTCTAATCCCAGCTTCCTTGTCAGCGGCCAACTTGTTTAGTTATTATTATAATAATAATAATAATAATTATTATTATTATTATTATTATTATTATTAGCACCGCATCTTACTACCCGTTCGGGTTATACGCACTTACGCTAATGTGTAATGGTAGGGTGATTGTGAGATGAAATGAAGACCTACAGTTTAACGTGGAATCCGAACCACGGTGGAGGCCTGGCATTCCCCACATTCACAAGATGTCTTGTCAGAGGTGAAGGAAGGGTTTGGTAATCAGATAAATTTTTGCCGGTACCGAGGATTGAACCCCGGCCGCCAACACAGAAGTCTGACACCTTACCCCTAGACCGCCAGGTCACCCTCTTGTTTAGTTAAGCTTGACATTATTCCACATTCCAAGTGGTGTGGCCATGTTTATTAAAGCACTTTTCTTTAAAGGTATGTTTGATATCTCGATGTTCAACTCAAACCATGTATATACATTGAAACAACTATCGTAATTCAAGAGGGTTAGCAAATAAAAGATAAATGGGAGGCACCCATTCTTACTTGATGACTCCCAGCAGGATTTGAACGCTGACCTCCCATTGTTCAGAAAACTAGACAAGACAAGACTGACGCCTTTGTCTGTGTTACTATCAGTGTGTTAAAAAAATGTTTTTTTAGGACTTTTGCCAGGATGCCATATAAAGTTAGGTCTGTGAATTTAGGTCTTGTTGGCTTGTGAGGGTTGGTCTTGTGGGGTTAGGTCTTATGTAATTAGGTCCAGTGAAATTGGGTTTTATAAAGGTTAGGTGTTGTGCCTTTGGGTCCAATGCTTGTTTGAACAGTTAAGGATATATTACAATAATCTATGAAAAATAAATTTTAGGTCCAGTGGTTTTCGTTCAAATAGGTTAGAATCTATAAAATTAGATGTAGTAAAGCTAGGTCTTTTAAAGTTAGGTGTTATGAAGTTAAGAAATTTAGTTTAGGGGTTGTGACTTTAGGTCTTATAATTTTAGGTCCATTGCCGCATGTCCAAATTTTCTTAAGAAGCAACCTTTAACAAATTTAAAAAAAAATTGGTCAAACTTGAAAATATTTTACTATTTTATAGTTAATGATATATTGTAAAAAGTAATAGATGAAGATAATATGACCTTGCGTATGAATACGTGAAAGTATATTTAATATATAACAATTTAGTATATTTAAGATGATACCTTTTCTGTAAAGATTGGACTGGACCAGATATTCTACAACATTAACAAAAAAATGTACAAAATGGTGTGGAGTACATTTAGTAATCCCCTTTAATATTTGTTTCAGTAATGAAAAATTAGAAGCTAGCATATTCATTCCTCAGTATGAAAAAAACTTCCGCGAAGATGTTCAGCTCCAACACAATATTTAATTATACGATGCTTTTTTTTAAATTGTTGTTAACAAAAATAAATTCAAAATGTTCCAATAAGACTCGTTTTCCTTAAAAACCTTTTGTTTGAGTTTTATTAATAGAAAAATGTGTGAAAAATTGACATTAGCTCATTTAAGCATATTTGTTGGTAAGAGATTAGGCTTTATGAAAAAGGACTCTACAATAATACATTTTATTAAATACAGTAACTTTTTTATAGGCTCACAACATAAAGTTTTAAGGTATTTGAGAACTAGCGATGAGCTTTCTTCTTTACCTTGAGAAACACCGTTTTGTAGTTTTATTTACCTTCATTCTTATTGACACAACAGAGGTTGGTTGTATTTAAAAGGTGGAAACCTATACAGAATAGAGAAATATTTCCAGAACATGACAGCGAATGTATTTAAAGCCATGTGGCCCGGCAGTGTTTGATACTTTTTCGCTGACCGAAGCAGCTGTCTTAAATCGTATCCTAGAACGTCAGCTATCTTATTTACTTTTTCACTAAAGGCCATGTGTGTGGAGTAGTATTTATTAAAAACGATGTTTTAAAATACAATAATTTACATTAATAAATAACTATATATACAAAACTATAGTTTTTAATAAATTTATAGGTAGTTTCATTGAGTTGAATTTATCTTGATATACTTAAATAAATAAAATGTTTGACAAACAAAAGAAGATATTTAAATAATAATAAATTCAAACGTATCTAGTTAAGACTACTAAAACCGGTGGTGACGCAGTATTAAATTAACATGAAAGACATAAATGTGTAATATAAGATAATATATATGCCCAATATGTTATTGATATTTGAAAGAAACTGGTAATATTAACTACAAGTTAGGATACGTTATGTTATGAATGTCTTGAAATTATAACATACATTTAAAGATTCACTACATATTAAAATTGTAAACATTTGGGTCAAAATTATATTTATAACTAAGTTTTTAAAAACAAAGGATGATGTGATCATGCATATTTCGTATTTTTGTATTATTTTATGAATCGACAGAACAAGATATATATATATATTAAAAAATATTAAAATTGAATTTCTTTCTTATCTGTATTTACTTGTTCTTTGGTTACTACTGTGAGTATTGCAACGTTATTTATACGACATATTTCGATGCTACGGTAGCATCATACACAGGTCTGATGAAAAAGAAGAAACACATCAAATGAAATCATGGTTAAAACACAATGCGTTAGCCTATGTGGTATAACATGCAAAGTTATTGAGGGCTAATAGATTATAATATCGAAAAATTATAATCTTGAAATAACATATTTACCAGATATTAAAACTATGTTACTGAGTAATCCCTGTTTGGTGATTAAGGAAACTGATTTGAGAATTATCATTAACGTGTATGTATAAAGTGAGAGAAGATCATTCTGGAAAAATATAAAAAGAGGTCAAATATATTATACATATAGGAAAATACTATGTACTGAGATATTATGAAATGAGATAGTTTATAGATATATTTTGAATTTTATTTTAATTAATATGCTATATGGATTGGAAAAGAGAATGGCTAAAAAGTAAATAAAGTAAGGGAAATAAAAGGTTCAAGTCTTCTCGACACTGGCCCAAACAGGTCATTAGCTACTATTTAAGGATGGGCGGGTGCAGACGGAAATGAAGATTTTTTTGATTTTGGTATGTTGAAGGAGTTTTCTTAGGGTATTAATGATTATTTGGTTTACAAAATTTATTTGTTCATTCAATACATTTTTATTATTTCTCCCAGCCATAGCTGTAAGCTTCAAGTAAAAAGTTAAATGGGTCAAGAGTAAATCTAATCAGATTTATTTAAGAAAAGGGATAAAAGAGTACTTACTAGATATAAAGTGTAAAATGGGTTATGAGGTTGAAAAGGGCGAATAAAGAAATAAGGGTTTAAAAAAAGGTAGAAATGTAAAAGGGTTAACTTAGAAGTGGGGATAAAAGTTACAAAATTGGTTTTATTATAATTTTACCATTTATTGGCCTTTTGCACTTTTTATTCTTTTTACTCTTTTTACTCAAAAATAATACATTTTTTTTACTTATTTACCTTTTAATCCCTTTCGCACTTCTACCTTTTTCCTAAACTTTTTTTTACTAGACTTACTTTCGAACATTTACCACATTTTCAATATTTTAACTCAACAATTTATTTTGGGAAAAACAGGGGATTTAATGCTAGTAATATCAATATAATAGTCAAATTTATTAATATTGATCACAAAAAAAATGTTCAACATATAAAATGTCTTCCATAACTTAATTTTTATAAAGTTTATGGAAAGTTGGTAAATATATATAAAATGATTGTCATTAAAGCGGCAGTTATTGTATGTTTAATATCATTATGTAGTAAATATTCAATCATCCCCCAAGAAATATTATACATAAATTTAGAAACATATTTCTTGTTATTTCAATTACGACCTTCTTAGCTTATTTAAGTAGATTTGGCTCATGTAAAATGTTTAAACACCATTCATTAGAATTCATAAATGTGGTTATTTATACACATATTTACACCAAATTTAGAAATGAACAAACAAAACCTAAAGTTTCCAACCTTACTAGCGGGATCAAATTTGTTATATTAACACAGATTTAATAATCTGTTCAACTAGCTAGTATTATTACTATTATTATACACGTAGGATTAAATTTTTTATAATAGTAAAAGTCGCCAGCGAGTCTTAAACAAGTGAATCGACACAGAACTGTTGACACAGTGACACAAGGTCCATCAACGTCAGATACTTTGGTTAAAATTATTCAATTATAAACAAGAATATGTCAGGGATTGAAAGAATAATAATTTAGAACTATTATATCACATATTTATAATGCATTTTATTTTATAAAGTCCTGTCAATTTTAATATGTATGTATTCACGAGTTTGGCATTGAATTTATTTTATAAAGAGTACGATAAATAATAAATACTCCAATTAAAAAATAAAAAGGTGACATGGCCTATTTTTTATTTTCATGGAATTAATCATAGCAAGTAATTATTCACCCTCCTTGTATGTAATGTCTCATGTTTAGGCATGAGGGCCTTACTTTTCCTTATCATAGATTTTCCCAGCTCACAGTTGACGTTTAATGTAGATTGTTTGTTTCAAGTTTGGTTTACTCTTCAGTAAACTCGGCTAAACATATTTTATTTTTGCAAATGGTTTGACTATAACATTTTATTTTATTTTTTCTTCACATTTTACTAACCTTCTAAACCTTATTTTCACTGAAGTAGTGAAGAAGGAGATACTAAATAAAATTTAAAAGAAATGTGTCAACATTTTCTAGAGGAAAGCGTAAATACTACCCAAGTACACTAATTGGGGACTCTAGCTCTGATATATTGCTGACTGGGAAACTCAAGCAAAGCATATTAATGTCTGTTTTACATTCCTACTATAGTGATAAACCAAGAATTAACATAATTAAAACCCTCCTCTATAGCCGCGTGGCCTAAGACGTTACTCTCGCAGTAGACTAGACTTCTAATGAGTGGGAGACCCTGGTTAGAATCTCGGTCAAGGGTGTACTGAGGATGTTATTTACAAAATTGTCTCCTCTCCCCACGCAAATGCTTGTACACTTATCTAAGTAAGTTTTCTGGAAATTTAATAGGAGAACTGCATTATATATAACATATTTGGGTACAATACTTAATTCTGATTACATTTTGAGTACAAAATATGCAAAATTGCAACTTTTACATTTAAATTATCAACACAAATATCTTTTCCTCGTACGTGTTTTACATACTATTAAAAACGGAAAAGTTCCCAAAACATTTTGTGATCAAAGAGAAAAGAATCTCATTTTACACACAGTCTGTACCTGTATTTCATGGTTGTTAGAACACACCACCCTGTTTGTTTTGTCTCGCAAGCTCCCTTGTTGTTACACACGACGTGGAACAAGGATACATTGCGGTACGACCTCACTCCACCTCTTGACGGGGAGAAAATCTAAGCGTCAGTGGCAGTTGCGTGCTAGGTGAACAGGAATTTAATTAACTCCCAAAAGCTATAGTCCTTAGCGAATGCGAGACGATTCTGGTTTCAACTAGATGGAATATAATCTCAATACCAGGAATTTTAGTTGATTTCATTTTTAAATTTACTTATGTTACTAATCAATCACTAAACATTACCAAAGCATTTACTTAATTTTTTTCAATGCACCATTAATCACAACTCATTTGGTCAGTCCGTATATTAATGGTACTGGTTTAGGGTGGAATAATATAGAAAATAGAATTAGTGTATCGACATTTGAATGGAGATAAAGAGACAACCTTTAAAATAATTTCATAGTATAATCATTCCATATTCTATCCCTAAAATCCTCATGTTTATCAAACCAGACAATACCAGTTAATACCAGACGGACGCTTTTGTCTGTTTGCCTCCCAGTGTGAGTCTTGGTCTAAAATTTCATTCAATTTATAAAATAAGAGCTGAGATATATATTTTTCAATTTTATTAATCATTAAGCATATTTATTAATTTAAAATATCCATTTAGTCACGTTAAAAATAATGATCAATCTATTCAAATAAATAGATTCTAATTTTGTACAAATTAAATTAAAATTATATCTTAGTAAATAAATAAATTAATTTAGTTACACTATTATATTGATTAGGAAACATGTTGCTTTAAACTTTAAACCAAAAATTAACTGTAATGTACCCGATTAGGTAGCCGCGTGGTCTAATGAACTAATATAATGTTGGACTAGTGTGTTGAAGATGGGGAGATCGGGGTTCAAACCCAGTGTGGTGCACTGAGGGTGATTTTCCTAAATAGATTTCTACTCTACCTCCACGCAAATTCGTGAGCATTTCCTATAAATTAAGCCTTCCTGATACCTAACCCATTGGTCTAATTAGTAAATAAGCGTATAACCTTAACAGGTAGTAAGACGCGGTTAAAAAAAATCTATACTGTACTATCTTGTTAAACTATAGCAATAGAAACACGAAAGATTATTTCCATACTTTCAAAAGTACGCCACCATTCCCTATTTTGAGCCAGTTCTATCAAGTCCACCTCATTACATCCTATCTCTATCTCAAGCTAGTTCTGTCCATACCACCTATATACACTCCATTCCTATCTCGAGATAATTCTATCCAGTCCACCTCGATACACTCCATTCTCATCTCGAGCTATCTCTGTCCAGTCCACCTCGATACACTCCATTCCCATCTCGTACTAGTTCTGTCCAGTCCACCTCGATACACTCCATTCTCATCTCGAGCTATATCTGTCCAGTCCACCTCGATACACTCCATTCTCATCTCGAGATAGCTCTACCCAGTCCACCTCGATACACTCCAATCCCATCTCGTACTAGTTCTGTCCAGCCCACCTCGATACACTCCATTCTCATCTCGAGCTAGCTCTGCCCAGTCCACCTTGATACACTCCATTCCCATCTCGAACTAGTTCTGTCCAGTCCACCTCGATAAACTCCATTCTCATCTCGTAATAGTTCTGTCCAGTCCACCTTGATACACTCCATTCCCATCTCGAACTAGATCTGTCCAGTCCACCTTTCTGTCCAGTCCACCTCGATACACTCCATTCCCATCTCGTACTAGTTCTGTCCAGTCCACCTCGATACACTCCATTCTCATCTCGAGCTATATCTGTCCAGTCCACCTCGATACACTCCATTCTCATCTCGAGATAGCTCTACCCAGTCCACCTCGATACACTCCAATCCCATCTCGTACTAGTTCTGTCCAGCCCACCTCGATACACTCCATTCTCATCTCGAGCTAGCTCTGCCCAGTCCACCTTGATACACTCCATTCCCATCTCGAACTAGTTCTGTCCAGTCCACCTCGATAAACTCCATTCTCATCTCGTAATAGTTCTGTCCAGTCCACCTTGATACACTCCATTCCCATCTCGAACTAGATCTGTCCAGTCCACCTTGATACACTCCATTCCCATCTCGAACTAGTTCTGTCCAGTCCAACTTGATACACTCCATTCCCATCTTGAACTAGTTCTGTCCAGTCCACCTCAATACACTCCATTCTCATCTCGTACTAGTTCTGCCCAGTCCACCTTGATACACTCCATTCCCATCTCGAACTAGTTCTGTCCAGTCCACCTTGATACACTCCATTCCCATCTCGAACTAGTTCTGTCCAGTCCAACTTGATACACTCCATTCCCATCTTGAACTAGTTCTGTCCAGTCCACCTCAATACACTCCATTCTCATCTCGTACTAGTTCTGCCCAGTCCACCTTGATACACTCCATTCCCATCTCGAACTAGTTCTGTCCAGTCCACCTTGATACACTCCATTCCCATCTCGAACTAGTTCTGTCCAGTCCACCTCGATACACTCCATTCTCATCTCGAGCTAGCTCTGCCCAGTCCACCTTGATACACTCCATTCCCATCTCGAACTAGTTCTATCCAGACCACCTCTATACACTCCATTCCTATCTCGAGATAATTCCATCCAGTCCACCTCTATACAATCCATTCCCATCTCGAGATAGTCTTGTCAAGTCCACCTCGATACACTCCATTCCTATCTTGAGCCAGTTCTATAGAGTTCACATCATCACGCCCTATGGAGTAAAACTAGCGTCCATTTAGTGTATTATATGATCGCCAAGGCAAAATATCTAATTAAAATCAAATGAGAAACTATAGGAAATATTTCCATATAAAGTACTAAGGAGAATTCTTAGTAACTGCAATAATAATTACATATTAGGCTATAATTATTAACATAATTTAGGCCATATTGGCATTGTTTGAATAAAGAAACTGAAGTCCATATTGTTTAAAAAATATATTTATTTTTAGACACGTAGAGATAGGCGAGTCGGAATAAAACAGTTTAAAGGCCATTGGTTGCTTAGAACCATTGATTTGAATTTTATTTGAGATATTATTAGCTATTTACATACAATTTTAATATTTATTGATATGGATTCATATTTTTATCTTTCAAGAGTAGTTTTATATAGTTTACTCTAAAATGCTCTAGCGAGTTTATTTCTCTAATATTGGCGACAGTTTATTTTGTTTTGTTTTTTATTTGAGGCTATTATCGTGCACTTGATAAAAAGAATTATTATATCAGTAGTCTACACATGTAATAAGGACTAACTTCACTCTCTTCACTGTTCTACCTTAAATACTTAAGACATAGCTGTAGACTTTTTAAATCAGAGCTTATTGGTGATATTGACTATTCTCCTTTATTAATTTTTTGCATAAACCTGTGCATATATTACACCCTCCGCTGATCCTATAGATAAGGCCCCTAAAACTATAGGACAGGAAGGATGTAACAATACATAGAAAATAACAACAGGAAATAGAGCAAAGTTTAAATGAAATATTCTTTAATTGTCAAAAAGTATGAAACAAACACGGGAAAGACGGCCTTAATTCAAAACATCCTATAGCTACTATTCTGAAAGAAAACATTGGCTTATTTGCGCAGGAATTCACAAAGTAAACGGGACTTAAGGTCCTTCAAACATAAAGTTATGGCTGGTTACACATAACCCAAAACAAGACTTAAGGTCTTTCAAAGCGTAAATGAAGAATAAGTTTTACACATGTTCCCTTGACATATCGAACGAACTTAACTTGCATTTACGTTAATTCAAAGTACTAACAATTCACATAAGAGTTGGATCAACGTGATCCAAACACAAGGTTAGCTAAGTAAACATAAAAGATTCTAAGTCGAACGCAATTTCCTCTTTGCGTTGACTATACATTTAACATACTAATTTAGGCCCCTCGTTCATGACCTTAATAAAAGGTTGCAAAACAAACATAATTTAAATAAAGTGAAATGTTCATTCCTAAGGTTCTACATTTTAAAAGTTATTTCCTAACTCTATACTTCTAACGTTCAATAGCGATAATACATCTATCAAACTTTCTTTCTTAACATGCTACATCTCTATGGTGATTCCTACACCTGTCAAACGTGCAGTAAATATGATACGTCTCTACCAGACGTTCAAATAAATGTGATCCCTACACCTGTCCAACGTGCAGTTATAATGATACATATTTACAATTTACAATCCTCTTTATAATGAGTCTAAAACACGGAAACAAGGGGGAGGGGTTTTCACATCCAACTCAGTTACGCTTAAACAGTCCATTACGTCATTCTGAAGCAACTTCGTAGGGTTTCCAAGCCGCTGATTGGACGCGTCATTGTCGCAATGCAGTATTCCATTTCTTGACCAATGTAGAAGCTTGAAAGTTCGGCGAGGGTTTTCCATATCCCTCCGCCAGACGGCAGACCAGGGTTAGTTGATTTGGCGAAGAGGTATCAAGTAAACATTGGCTAGTTTTATTGCAATTTTCGGACCGAGTAGATCGTTGAAAACGTTCTCCAAGATGTAGTCGCCCAACTCTTGTTCATCGGTGCATTTGACTCGCCAGCGACGTAGCCAGGGTATCTGGACGACGGTACGTATTGAACAGTTATTTTACTAGACTGTTTATAATGGACTTTTTTGAATACTGATTTTGTGTAATTGTTGGGGCTACATTAGGCTATAATAGTGAAGAATACTATTATAGGTTTCTTCGAGGTTATTCGGGGGGGGGGGTAGTATGTATTTAGGTGAATCAAACATGTGATATTAGGTTAGGTGGGGAGCAATTGTACAATACGAAGCATTGTATTGTTACACATATTATTAAAAATTCACATTATTTGGGTATACAATCGAGCTCTTATAATTTGTATGATTATAATCAGCTTAAATTAACTAATTAATTAATTTTTAATATTAAACATAACATTGTTTCAAAATATGTTCATTATATATTAAAATAATAACTAAATTAAGTGAAAATTAACAAAAGTCTTAGCTGCTTCAGAGGCCGCATGTACTAAGGCGTCCCTATCCTGTTTAAGTAAACTGCCAATGACAAGGATGTCGGTGTTTGAATAACCGGTCGGGTTTACTGTGGGTGGTTTTACCTACATGGTTTTTCACTCTCCGTCCTCAATAATTTGGGTAAACGTCTTTAAAATTCAACTTTCCGCGTACCTAACTCATTAGGATTTATAGTATATATGCGAATAACCTGAACAGAGTAAGATTCAACGATTAAAAAGTAATAATAATAATTTAGCACCACGTCTTACTACCTGTTCAGGTTATACGCTTTAAGTACTAACTACGATAATAGATTAGGATTTGGGAAGGTTGAATTAGAGGAAGTGAACCCGCATTTGCATGGAGACAGAGTGTAAAACCATTTAGGAAAAACCGCCGCCAGTTCACCCGACCTAGATTCAAACCTCAATCTCTCCGTCCTCTGCAGTCGAGCTTAACACTACAAGCGCGTTAGCCAACTACGCCACCGAGACCGGTAAAAAGTAGTAAATAAAAAACTCTTAATACAATGTTATATTGTTGCGCCTACAATTCATGTGCAATGTTATGGAGCCTCATTTCCCTATACTAGGTAGAATACTTAATATGAATTTTTTAAATTGGTATAATGATTGAATTTGATTGTCATAGCTATATTGGTTTAGTGTTAATTTTAAAACCAAAATCTAAAGTTTTGGAAAAATTTCGATAAAGGCTAACAGCTGTGCAATATTATATTTAATACATGTAATGTAATTTTTATTACTCGCTTGAGCCATTGAACGCTTTAAATTAGAAATATAAACAAGAAAAATGATAATCTATAAGTTCACTGGAAAAATAATAAAAATGTAAAAAAATATAAGGGAAGAGTGTAACCAAAAATATTCCACTTAACTATTGTTTGATAACTCTACAAGCATTGACATTAACGAAAAACGGAAAAATAAGTTTTTACTTTCTTTTATCTAGAGAAATAACTTTGATAATGAACATTTTTGACCTAGTGGTTATGATCATTCTTTACGTATTAAGTGTGCACTAAGGTTTGCCGGAAATTGCAATTAATACTTGGCTTTGAATAGATATCAATGGATTGTCTTACCTGACAAATAATAATGAATTTTTGTTGAAAATTCGTTAAAAGAGCTGATGAGTGATTTTCAAATAAATTCTATAAATTTCGAAAATCACTCTAGTTTTGTTTAAAATGTGTACCTTGGGAGGGTTTTATATGACAAACAAAACTGTATTCTTAAATGTTAATATTAATAAAATTAGGCTTTATGATTTTGTGCAAATGGATTACTGTTAAGTATTATAAATTATAAATAGCTATGTATACTTTACTTATCTTTAAAATCTCGTCTATTTTTTGTTTATCAATAAATAATTTATTAAATATTTTTTTAAAATAAATTGAATAGTTTTATATGTTTTGTTCAAAGTTGGTGTTTCAAAAATATCTTACACTATCATAAATAGTATTTGTGGGTTTTGCTAAAAATAATACATTTTTTGGTAGTATACTTATGACAAATGTTAGACATTGCGAAATATTTTGAAAATAATATTTTGTAATTTTTTATCACCATGTCTTACTAACCATTCGGGTTATGTACTAATTACGCTAATGATTTGAGGGATTAGAATGGTTATATTTGGAAAAAGTGTGCCCACATTCGCATGTAGGTAAACGGAAAAGCATTTAGTAAAAAATACCCATATTCATACCATACCATACTCAACTGAGATTACCAACTTTATTTTCCCAACATCGGCTGCTTGATTAGCGTCTTAGTCCATTTAGCCACCAAAGTAAGTTTGATAAAATTGGTTTAAAAATGGGTATTTGGCAATAGATTTTGATGATGAATAAAAATCTATTTATTTTAACAACTATGATTTTTTTAATGGCTTACAAACAACTTATATTGTTCCAACTTTTATAACACTAATATACATATTAAAAATTATTTTACAATCATGTCGTGTCATTTATTTAATATATGTAGTAAGCGACATTCTTGCTGAATTAAATTAATTTTTTTAGAAGGCTGACTATAAAAGAGTAAAACTGCAGAAGAAAGAAAATGGTATAGAAATAGTAATAGGAAAGGGAAGCTATAGGAAAAGTGACATTGTGATAACAGAAACCAGTTCCTATCTAATGTCACAGATTTTGGATAAAGAACTTTTGTACAAAGAAAAATATAAATTTTCCGCTACATCTTTGTTTGGATGAAGAGGATTTTATTGATTTGTCTTTTTTTTTCAAATCTCTTTTTCAAAAGCAGGTTTTTGTTTACTTCACCCACATAAATATTTTAAATAATTTAAAGATTATGTTGATAGTTCAAAATTATTTTAATTTAAAGATGTGTACATTTAAGTCAGTAAATACACTTTAAAATGCTGATAATATATAAACGCCATAGTTTAATTACAGTTTAAATATAATATACAACGTTAGGTTCTTTATGATAATATTTTAGTTTATTGATAGGTGTGTGTTTATTTTAAACCGCAAAAGTAATAAACTTTTTATCTATTAAAGGAAATTTAAAATATATATTCTTATCAGAGCAAAATATTAATTTGTCCATTTGGAATCTAAACATCATCAACCATATTGTTGGAATAAATTAATATTTCATATAATTATCTTATTTTCCCAAAAGTATTTTTAATAGTCCAATATTATCGTATTAGGCAAATCTATATTATCTCATTATTTATATAATACATACATATATCTGCTCAAAAGAAAAAACCATTCAATGGATGAAAAAAATCAGAACTTGTTTTAGTATTATAAAGGCAGCCACAAAAAGAAATTTACCCTCCTGGTTTCTTTTAAAGAGCCACGACACGAGAATAGTGACGTTGCTGTTAAAGAAATGGCCACAACACGGTTTGGCACTATGTAAATAACACTATGCTTCATGGTCGTTTCCCTTTACGACTAGGACGCAATGTCAGAAAAATTTAGTAACCTAACCATATTTAGTGCAACCTTAACCGGCCTAAGCTAAACTAGCCTGACGTAACCTTACTTAACATAGCATAATATAACCTCTTATTTTCATTCTAACAAATTCTGTAAAGATAAATAAGTTTTGTTGTTGTTTATAACTAGGCCTACGTTACATATATTTTTATCACTAAATTCGTAAGCCTAATATATGTTCATTTACTTTCACTTTTTACGAAAATATGCTTACGATGTAATAAAAAGACCACGACGAGTTGTGGTATTTTCAATATTATTTTGGAACGTGATGTAGTCATTTTCTTTAGTAGTTTAAAATGAATTTGACTATAGTATTTTTTTTTGATGCAGAATGTGTTGTGGCTCTTTAAAAGCAGACGATAAATTAATTTATTGGGTTTTATCTCTAGTACCATAATGCTTTTTGTTCGATTGTTTTGTTCATTGAGCATGTATTGTTTTTGAGCTTTACATATACTGTATATATAATCAATATCTCACTTTTTATTTTGTAAACTGTTGGAAATTGAATACAATAATTTTTTTAGTCTTTACATGGTAGGCATTAATACTAACAGAAGAATAACATCGACAATTTCTCTTTGAAATAAACAAACACACAAAACGCACTGACAATTTGTGTATCCCAACACCCCCTTTATTAAAGTTTTAAGAACATCATAGTGACACAAAAAGGTAGATTAAAGTTATACATCTATTTCATAAATCGCAAAGGTTATCACATAAACATTATTTTTGGCAGCCGTTCCAGTTATACGTTCTATATACAAACTACGTTAATATGATAGGAGTGAGGCGTGTTTAAATAAGAGGAAGTCTACCATATATTTGTGAGGGATATTGGAAAATGATTTTGTAAAAAACGTTTTCAGTACACCCGACTAAGAAGCGAGTGGAGTTTCTAGTTCTTTTATGATAATATATTATCGCAATTCATAGGTTCCAAGGGACAATGTACCTATAATTTAATGCAAAGAGTATAAGGTTTTGCGAGTGCAATAATTTGTCAAACAAATAATATATCAGCCAAAGACTCGCTCACTTGTCATTGAAAAATTTACCAGTCAAAACAAACATAAAATGTAAATAGTACCACATCTCTAAAATGTGATATCTTAAGAATACATGAAAATCATTTACGTTCTTAGTTTAAGAAAGACTCATTCTTATAAAAAGTAAATACATTGAAAATTAATTTAAAATATGTAAATATTAAAAAAAAATTACAATTATAATTTTTTTTAAATAAGAAAAACACGCAAATAAAAATATAATAGGAAATTGAATTAGGATAATTTCAAGAGTCCTGTCTTTAAATCCATTAAAATTACACTAACAATTTCCAATAAGTTTATTGAATTGAAGTTCTAATGAGATAATATTTACCCAAAATAGGACTCAGTAACTTAAGTGAGCCTTTAATAAATCGTAATAATCACAAGAAATTGGAAATTTTAAATGGTCAATATTTAGTTTATTAGTACTTAATGTAATAATCACTCATGATCACTTTTTGGTTCCAATTCCATCCTTATAAGCGCAGTTGCGCAAGCTGCTTATATAGGCTCTCACAATAAATAATCTTATTAATAAATTTATTTTAACTAAGTTTTTAATGTGTATAAAATTTGTTGTTCATAATTTAAAATGAAAGATATGATGTTATGAATAACATATCTAGTATAATATATGATATATTTAATTCTTTTTATATTTAAATGGGGCAGTTTTATAAAATATCTTTTGTAATGTTGATCAATACTGATTTTAGACAAGTTAACCAACATAAATCTATAAACGTATTAATACAAGCTTTAACAATATAAAGTTCGAAAACAATCAATTTGTATTATTTATATTAAATATTTAATTTAACTTAAATTATGATTTTAGAAAGGTAGCATGTAAAACAAGTAAAATTAATGATTATTCGAGTATTAATTATATAATTAACATTTTTTTTGAACCTCAATTAGGGATAATTCAAAATGTACGAAAATATAGAGTTATTCTACTGGTAAAAAGTAGTTTTAGAGTTATACATGTAAAATTTGATATTAATTTTCACGACTTGCTAAGTTACCGTCAAGTTATAAGTTAAACCGCTAGTAGTATCTATATTAAATAGCCTCTACTTGTGTTTAAAAGTTGATTTGTACGTATTTCAAGAGGAATCTCTAAAATTACGAGCCTACAAACTTTTGAGCCCCATCCTGAGCTTTAACGACGAGCTGAGCTAGAAGCTAAGGATCTGATAACTCGCATAGCCCTAATTTGATGTGATGTATTTTCATCCGGAGTTGGGCAGCCACTCAGCTATTTGGTTGGTTAGTGATACCTGAACCATCTCGTAGAAATTTCATGTACTAGGGATGTTTAGAAATTGTGGTGTTTCCCCTTTACCTTCTGTACCGAGTTTTTATGGCGAAGACCCACCTCGGTGGCGTAGTTGGCTAACGCGCTAGTCATGCTGAGCTCGATTGCTGAGGACGGGGAGATCAAGGTTCGAATATCGGCCGGGTGAACTGGGTGTGGTTTCTCCTAAATAGTTTTCCACTCTCCTTCCACGCTAATATAGGTTCATTTTCTCTAATTCAACCTTCCCAATTCCTAATCCATTAGCGTAATTAGTACTTAAAGCGTATAGCCCGAACGGGTAGTAAGACGCGGAGCTAAATAATAATAAATAATAATAATTTTATGGTCGATAAATATAAGTACCAACCATTTTAATTTAATTTTACACAACTTCCAGGATTTTTATATGCCACAATCGACATGGGACCGCCGGCTTTTCTTACCGTCCGAAAGAAGTTGTACTATAAATTTTTATCACTGAGGTGACCACTTTATCCCTAGACAACCAAGGTAAACTATTAATGCGATAGGAAGGATGAGAATATAATATAATACAGTTTAATTACCTGTTTTTCCAATGAGGAACTGTAAGAAAACATGTAGGATAAGTAAGTACACCTAGCAAGGACTCAAAACTCAACATCAATATAAAAATATTTAATATGAGACTAATCAACGACCTTGTCCACCTTAACATTGATGTAAGTTAAATATAAGTCATAATTTTAAAAATGTTTGAATATAATTAATTTGAAAAGATTATAATTTCGTCATAGTCTTGGTTTGCTTGTATTTATAATAATCCCTTTTATATCGTGTAAGGAAATTTAAGTGTTTTTTATGTTTATTCAGAATAACAAATATACAATTACTGAGTTTTATAAATTCACCAACAAAACTGATTTTTCAGTCTCTGTCTTAGTATTTTTTATATCTATTTCCCTATTGATATTTACCATGCACATTACTATCCAAGTAGTGTATTATCGAACTACTTAGATAACCTATTAATTAATTATTTATCTTTAGCATTGTTTTCTACTATCCGTTCGGGTTATACGCCTTTTCACTATTAAAATCATCACTGTGGAACGAGATTCTACAAATTAATAAATAATTTTTATTTTACTAATAGATGAACTCGGAACCCTAAACTTATTTGACAGATGCATTACAAGTTGAGATTAGGGTTAAGCCAGATTAGTATATTCAAGTTTTATTAATACAAATTACACCCATTGTTTTAGGGGGTCTTAGACAAACCAAAATACACACTTTTCCTATAATTTTGGTGATTTAAATTTTTAATTGGACAATGGGACAATCTTATTTTTTTAAAGGGATAAAAGACTGAAAAATAAACAATAGTTTTTAAAATTAGTTATCTATTGCCTTCTTGCCACTTGAAATCATTCTAATTATATTTCCTATTATATTTTTATTTGCGTGTTTTTCCTATTTCAAAACATTTTTTTAAAGGGTTAATTGTATATATTTTTTTAAATATTTACATATTTTAAATTATTTTTCAATGTATTTACTTTTTATAAGAATGGGTCATTCTTAAATTAAAAACCTAAGTGGTTTTCATTTATTCTTAAGATATCACATTTTAGAGATGTGGTGCTATTTATATTTTATGTTTGTTTTGACTGGTGACATTTTAAATATACTATTTAACTTTTAATATAAACAAAATATACTTATAGAATTTTAAAGTTATGAATCAACTCGAGTTCGACTTGAACTTGGGAGATTTTGCTAAAACTTGACTAGAATTCTACTCGAATGAAAATACCCAAGATCACAGACCTCTTAATCAAATAACTCTTAGGTTTTTTTTACTTAACATTGATGGGATATTCATATTCTTGATTCACACCCTCACCGAAAAACAATCAGTGAACCATTTCGGATCACGTGACCTAACAAATAACAAGGTTTTAACCCACGATATTATAGTTGAATTATTTTCAGCTTGGTCAACTCTACTAGAGAAATTTACATTGGGAGACCCAGTAATATTTGAAAGCACCCAGACATGGTCTGTGCGCATATGTTCTACATCTGGAGACAGGTAGACGGTTTTGTTGACTGCTAAGAGGAAATTCAGAGTAACACTTTTAAAATAAGCTTATGTATCTATCTATGTATTGGGCTGTATCATGGTGCAAGAATATTATTTTAAAACATCCTTATGCTTTTTTGTTGTTTTATTTCCCGTTGCAAACTATCGTGTGCTATCATATATTTCGGCACTCGCATGAATTCCTCCGTCACTTAAGCAGAAACTATTCTTTATAATTGGCAAATATTTGGATCAATCTTTAGTGTAAATATGCGGGTTATTATGATGGGCAAATTTTGTTATCTTTTTCTAATACCACCAGAATTTGTCAAGATTAACTGATATTATTATATTATTAGCACCGCGTCTTACTACCCGTTTGGGTTATACGCAAACTGATATTATTACAAGAATATATATATTGTTTTGAATTAAATTTATTACTTTTTGAAACCATTCAGATATTTCCTTCGACACCTAATATCCTTACCTCAAAAAATTATGAGAATTGAAAAATGACACCTGGACAGAGGAATCATTTTAAAATGTTGATTATGATATCTAGATGCGAGTAAATCCTCACTGAAACAATTATAATGGGTTTGGCTATTAAATTATTTTCTCAACAGTTTACTTTTTTAAATCTATCTGTGAAATATAATAGTTACGCATAGCATTTAAATCTGCTATTATATAAATATTTATTTTTTATATTGTTTGAGAAAGAAGTATAATGTTTTCCACGAATGACTTTAAATCTAAAAATTTAATTCTAATTGAAATATTTATATAGCGATGCATAGTTAAATTGTTGATGTTTTCAAAGTTCGCCACCTTTATGTATGAAGAAATGTATTACATTTTAAATTATTACTACCTGCATCAGTTGTTACATAAATTAAGGCATCAATCCAACAATAGACTGGACTTTTGAAGATGGAGATATGAGTTTGAATACTGCTCTCATGTACTGAGGTTGTTGGTTCCTAAATAGTTAGCCAGTCTCCCTTTAGGAAGATACAGATTCATTTTCTCTAAAGTAGGCCAATACCTTATTCCCTACCAGATTAGTGTGAATATGAGAATATCCTGAATTGCAAGTAAGATGTGGTGCAAAAATTAAAGGCTTCCAAATAATAATAATTTGAATATTAGAATGTTTATATTAATTCACAAATTTTTAAGCAAATTTATATCATATCATTCATTTGAACAAGAGCTTAAAGAATGTTGGCATTTTAATTAGTGTGTCATAGTTTGATGAAAGGGTATCCCGGTTATAAATGACAAATATTTGTGGACAAGTTCGTACTAAATAGCTATTTTGCATAATTCATAGCACCAGATTTATATTTGTGTCATTAAGTGGGCTTTTCTAGTTTAAATTATTTACGAAGTTGTGTTTTTATAAATCTCGTTTTTATAAATATTGCACTTAATAATAACATTACAGGTGAGGGTTTAATATTGGGTTTTGTTTTGGTGTTTTCCAGGTCCAACAACATTATATCAAGGAACAATTCTTTTTAAATACGCTCCACATTAAAAGGTGATTTTATTAAGTGTAGGCAAGCAGTTCAATTTAATTAAAAGTTTTAACTAATGGCAATTTAATAATGGCAGCACCAAATCCCCTCAACTTTAATCCAACTTCAGGAATCGATTTAATTGACAAACTTGAAAAGTTATTTCTCTTTTCTTCTAATGATTCCATTCTCACAGAATCTTCTGTACACGGGACAGTTTTCGTCAATAACTTTTCTGCTGTGTTTCATTCGAACTATAGTGTACAATCACCGGAATGGTGGAGTACCGGCAGGATTCAGATCCCCCTTTACAGCGTGATCTTTCTCCTGGCCGTAATCGGGAACTCCTTGGTGATCCTCACCCTGGTGGTCAACCAACGCATGAGGACGATTACCAACCTGTTCCTGTTGAATCTGGCGGTCTCCGATCTACTGCTTGGTGTCGTGTGTATGCCGTTCACCCTGATTGGAGCACTTTTGAGAGACTTTGTGTTTGGGGCACTTATGTGCAAGCTGATACCATATCTACAAGGTAAATTAGGATTAAGAACTACCATGACATGATAATTTGATTTAAAAATATTTTTCACAATTTATTATTAAAATTAAAATAAGAAGTAAGTGTGAAAAATTTACATCTTGTTTCTACCATTAGAAAAAATAATAAAATAATTTTAAATAATTCCAATTAAAAGATTACCTCCTCCAAGGAAAAAAGTTAGACTTGGGTAAGTAGTTCCTCTGGAGCCAGTCGTATACTACTAGAGCCGTAATCTGGAGTCCTCACCAGAAAACAATGGAATTGCAACATTTAATAACATTTAAACACAATTTTAACAATTTGAAAAATAATTATTTTAAAGTTTTTCTCTTTTGATAATCCCAATTTCAATGTTGTCAGGAAAAGAATGATGAAAACCACACAATTATGCTATTTCTGGTTGGAGAGTAATCATGAATCTAATATCCCAGTTATTCGGCTTTGAGACTGGCTCAAAAAAGAACTGCAGCTGTAAAACCTAATAAATATACCTATCTACGGTATTAGATGTGGTAAGTAAGAGCTAGTAGAATTTTTCTTAGGAGAAACATTGGCTGAAAGTAACTGTCATATTCATAAATAATTATAATCTTTTTATTATTACTATATTATCTATATTTATAATTTCCAAATAAAATGAAGTTAGTTTCTTTCAGAGAATATTTTCAATAAAGTACCTTCGTTCAACTTTCACTTATCATCTCTCCTAATATAGATTTGTGTATATTAGTTCCGTGAACAGTAAACCTACTTCCCTCCTTTCAATAAATTCTAAGTATATCAGGTTGAGAAATATGCAATGATCTTCTCGTTACTTCAGTCGTAAGATTTATCATTGTATTTCGGGTGGGAATATCTCTTATGATTCATCCTGTGATTTGAATTTAATGACTTTCTTTGGTGATAAGCTAGACATGAAACAAATTAGTAATATGGTTTACTTACCTGAATAAATGGCCGCATGATCTAAGGTATCATTCTCAAATAGAATAGATCAGCGATTACAGGGATATCAGGGTTCAATTCCCAAACGGTTGTACTGAGAATCGTTTTTTCTATGTTGTTTTCCACTCTCCCTCCATGCAAATTAAGGTATGGTACAGTTCCAATAAGTTCAACCTTCCTCATCCCTATTACATTGGTGAAATTAGAACATTTGTGTACTACCAGAACAGACGCCATGATGACAAAAATACTATTTTCAATTTAACAATTTATTCATAGAAAACAATAATTGTTTACCAAAATTAAGACGTTGGTCTCCCAAATATTTTTTAAATACGCCCTAGGTATTCGATCAATGATTGGAAATTAAAATTTAAATCACTCAAATGAAAAAATATTTAGCTTTGCCACCAGATTGAAACACATAATCATAATGAAAAACAAAATACTAATATCTTTCAGACTAGCCTAAAAGAATATCCCTGCCAAATTTCATTAAAATGTATTTACACATTTGGCAGTCATTGTGGGAAAGGCACACAGATTTTTTAATGTCATCTACATCTTGAAACGGATAAACAGATAAAAAATCATGTGCCTACATTACTAATCTTAAAATTCAAAGAATATCTTGCCAAATTTGGTAAAAATATTTCCAAGCATTTCACAGTTATCTCGGAGTAAGATACGGACAGATAGACAAAATAGCAAGTTGTAAAGATTAAATGGATCCTTGCTATGTTGTCACAAAATTTGTATAGCGATTTAATAATTATATTTAAATATTTTGAAGAATTTTGAGAATATATATCATGAAGGTCTAGTTTTTAACCCATTTAGAATAATTCTAGGCCTATTTTAAACTCTATCACATCTTCAGCTAAATGTTCCAAGGTAGGTTTCAGCGATAGGGTATGGTGCTAAATATTCTTTAAAACAAAAACATCTTTATTTATTATAAAATGTATGGTGCCCCATATTCTTGTGTCAGAAGATCTATTTTTATGTTTGTTATATCCTAACTACCTATATTATGTATATATTGATTTTCCATTTAATGGTTATTTGAAGTTCTTTTAACAAAATACAAAAGTTTTTTGAGGTCAACATTGATAACCTATTAGTCTGAAACTTTAGCTCAGTCAGTACCTTATCTGCCTACTGAGTTAGGGTCCCGGGTTTTATTGACATTGTTGTGCCTGTCTCTTAAGTTAGATCTTAAAATATAATATGAAGCTACGACAATCCCAGAAAGCCAGTAGTGGAAAATATATGACACTGAATAAAAAAAAGTGACACAGGTCACAGGCTGGAAACAGTAATGGATGTAAAGTAGTTGATAACCTTTTACTATTTGATTAGTGTTAATTTACATGTCTTGATAATAATTATACAAATTTTCTGCTGCATATTACATGACTTGACTTATGAATATGGGACAAGTAGATTTAGTACCCTTTCCAAGCTCTCATATATGTTTGACAGGAAAATTTCAGTACAGTAATTATAATAAATCACGTATTTGTACAGTCATGTGTTTAAATAATCCACCTTTAGCTACCAACCCATTTAAGTAATTTAATATATTGCCAACATAATGATAAATTGTCCATTTTACAAACTGTTATTATTTTAATAAAATAATTTTTTTATTGATAAAAATAATTTCTAATTTTCAAACACAATGCTGCTTATGATTTCACAAACATCATTGTCGCTAAAAATAAAAAACAAACTCAAATGAATTAATTAATATGTAAATAGTACGTAGCTACATGATCAAATTAGATCGCTTATTATATTATACTCAGTAAATCACAGCAAGGTGGATCTCAAGTTTCTTAAGCTTATAGGAGAGCCCTTGAAATAAAAATCTCTACTTGCTTACACTAACGTGTAGCGCTAACTATCACTTTAAATATGTATTATTTTTATTTATAATAGCTTAAATATTTAGCTAGCATTATATGTGTTACAAATTTTATCGTTAATTTTATAGGAAAACAGAATTGTATCTAAAATAAGTTTATTTGTGATTGGATTTTTTCATGCTGATATCTCCTGAAAATTGAGTCACGACCTTGGAGTAATCTAAAAGAATGATAATAAATTAATTAATTAATGCATTTTATTCTATAAACATTACAAATTCATAGTATAAAATCATTTGTTATTAAAGTTTTTCTTCATAATATCATTTTAAAAAAGATTAATAAAAATAAGTTAAGGTTGCTATGAAATAATTTAGAAGAACATCAAAGTTACAACATACTGACATATAGATCATAATTATTTCAACAATAATTAACAGCCGAACATAAAACTAAAAGGAAAAATTAAAATTAAAGCAACTTCTTCTCTGTGGAAAAATATCTTTGTAGTTAAGATTTTTGGATTTATATGTTAAGTTTTTATAGATGTTTAGTGTTTAATCTATTCTAGTTATACAGATTTTACTATTGATAGTAAGTAAAACAATTTAATATGTTACTGTGCTGTATCTAAAAATTCTTTAGTTTTTGAAATTTATAGGGGAGATTCTTTAAAATTCAGGTTACTTAGTTTTTAATATGTGGTGGTGCTCTTACCTTCCTGGCCAATTTAAATCTTCTACCACACTGATAAATAGTTATTATAGTTTTGGCAATTTTTAAACCTCCCTCACCAACTCATTCACCATATCTCACCTATAAACATAAAATATTTAACACATTTAACACTAATTCAGTTATTTGGAGTGGTCCCCCTGCATTTATGTTAAATTTCATTTTTTACCTCCCCTAAAGGTTTTCTATAATTATATGTATCTCTTTCTATCTTCCATGCGTGTACGATTTAAGGGTCAGTTGATTCTAGTATAAAAACCAATGGCGGAATCTTGTTGACTGGCCTTGAAAGCCCCAGATATAAAATTTATTGAAAATTAAACTGAAAGTAACAATTTTTGAAATTTTCAATACCATTTAGATATTGATGTTCAGCCGACCTGAATTTTAATAAAATTACAACAGGTCTGTGTTATTAATCGTTATAAACCCCCAAAAATTGAATTTTAAGCCTAATTGAGTCATACTTGATTTTTAGGTTTATAAGTCATAGGGACTTTTTGGGGTACTGATTAGGCCCCTTTTTAAATTTTTCAGTTTCATGGTTTTCCACATCATAGTTGAATTCCCAGGAAACCCCAACATTCTATTTTACCAGGAAGTATGAAAAAAAAACTTTGAAAGAAAACATAAACACGGCATGGATTTTATGTTATAGTTATTTTCATCACCAACCTCTTAGTAAGGTTACCCGCCTTGGTGGCGTAGTTGGCTAACGCGCTTGTCGTGTTGAGCTCGACTGCTGAGGACGGGGAGATCGAGGTTCGAATCTCGGTCGGGTGAACTGGGGTGGTTTTTCCTAAATTGTTTTCCATTCTCCCTCCACCCAATTGCGTGTTCACTTCCTCTAATTCAACCTTCCCAATTCCTAATCCATTAGCGTAGTTAGTACTTAAAGCGTATAACCCGAACGGGTAGTAAGACGTGGTGCTAAATAACTATTATTACTTAGTAAGGTTCAACTGTATATGCATTGCACAACCATCCCGTAAAGTGTAGGATAGGTGACAACACTAGCGTAGACGCCAGATGGTTCAATGTATGGTCATAATAGCTGCTAAAATTACTATACATCACCATTTCATGCACTACTACTATCATTGTTTATATGTATTTATATCAACGTAAATAAAATACCACATAAAGCGTTAGACGTGGTAACGTATAAAACTGCTAGAGAAATTATTAGTTCCTTTGTGCATCAAAATACATATTATTTCTCAGATAGCATAGCAATAATTTTAAACAAATATGATAAAAGATAAAGTTTATCATCCCAAACGCAACTACTCAATTTAATTAAACTCAACGAAAAGCATTAATTGTATGGAAATAATTTAAAATTTTACCATGCAAGGATAATAAACCTAAATATTTAGATATAATGGACCTTACAAAAATTTGAATACAAACCTCTGATTCAGTGTTAATCACGCAATTACAAATGCTGGTGTCAGCAAATCAAATATATACTACTATAGTAAATAGTTTCCCACGTCTCAATACCTATCCAGGATATCCACATATTTAATCTAATAGGGTAGGTATGAGTAACTTGGATAATAAAGGTGTGCCAGCATTTGCATGGAAGGAGATTTGCAAACCATTAAAGTATACTAACGTTTCACTGGGCCAGGACACAGCTCCACGTTCCACTAATACTGGTTTAAGAGAGAACATTTTGAATATAATCTTGGCAGTGCATTCATAATCTGGAAAGTTTTACTTAAATCTTTTGGTGCACAGAATAAACGTCAAGATTGTCTAGATTGATTTTCTGGTGAATGGAAAGCTGGGGATTAAATCTTGCACAGGAGAAAATGGCTATCATCTGAAATTCTTAATTATTTACGGTAGTTAGTTAAAATAACAAAATTAGGGTTACATATTCTATATTTCTAAAGGCCCGTTGACACGGTTTTAGTGGACTAACGCAAGTTTTCTAGTATTATCTTGATAGCATGCTAGATGGGTTGACACGCATTTTTCACTTGTATTAATATCGCTTCTAAGAACATGGCTGAAAATGAAGAGTGGTGCTAAATAGGCTCTCTATTGGAGACATTATTTTTTATCACTGCGCCTCATTTCTCGTTCGGGTTATTTATACGCATATACCAATTACGCTAATGTGTTAGAAACTGGGAAGGGTGAATTTATAATAAGAATGGGCGGCTATATAAATAACAATTTTTCAATAAACGCAATCTATCATAATTAGTTGGCCTATTTAAAAAAAAATATAGACAACATAAAAATTTAGTGTTTAGTATGTCTCCTATTTATTAAATCTTTAATAGATTAAAATAAATTTCAGTTTATCCCAAATATTTATTAAATTATTTTGCTTGATCTGTTAACTTATTTAGCATACATGGTAAATAAAATTAAACTTAAATAAGGTCAATAATTTCCAACACAACCAAACTCGGTTGGCCATTTTTTTAAATATGTCTAACCCAGGTTTTTTCAACCCTGTTTTTAATGTTGATATATTAATAACAAACTATCCTGGTAAATCCTAGGCATAAGTTAATCTTTAAAAATAATAATAAATATATTGTAGATTGGTTTAAATTTAAACTATCTAGTTTTCTATGAGACAATAGTACTATGTTTTGTATCTACTCAAGTTGCCAAAGCATTACTACAATGAGTTTGAAGGGAATGGGCTGAACATTATTAATTAATACTTATAAAAGATTGGTGAAAGTGTCAAATATGGAGATTGAAAAGCGGGCCGGTGATTTTGAGTGAAAACCGCCGGCCATTCATACCTTACTTGCCGGTAACACGAATATTATGCTGCCAGAACTTATCACGCTACTACAATGTTGTATTATAGTTTGTGATTGTATTTAAAAAGAAATTACACATGCCACGTTGATTGGTAGGAAATAATGGTTTGATAAAATTATTTATAACATTTTTTGTTTAACGATATTAAATAACATCTTTCACAAGGCACATTTGCAATATATACGTAACACTTTATTTTGGACACTTCTTAAGACTATGTATGCCTGATATAACTTTACAATATCCTCTAGTGCAATATCCCTCGCATTATTATCTTTATAAATCCGGTGCTTAAAATTTCACAAAAACTCATTATTTTTATAAAATTCCACAAATAAGTGTCCCCCGCACAACCAATTTTTCCGTTTCCACCATTTTATATTGTCTACTTGCATTAGTAAAGTTGGAAGGTGACTTACTTTTTCACTGGCAAGGGGTCTTGTATGTTTGTAGCTTGCTTGTCTGTTTAGACGGTGCAATCTGTGCGCGCGCAGCCAAATTAATATACTTGCATTAGTCAACTAATAACGTGTCAACGGGCCTTAAGTATAAGCTGATGAAATTGGAAGTTTAGACATTTTTAAAACAAAGAAAATAAACTACTTATCAGTGGGGTAAGAGATTGACATTTACCAAGAAAATATAAGCACCACGCGAAACCACAATAGAAGTATCAATATTCTTAGATTTCAAATGGGAGGAAGGTCCCCTAGAAATTTACTAAACTAATAAAAAATAAAACACTTTTTGGTGTAGTGGAAAATTTTAATGTTTTAATAAATGTAATTGGATGGCCAGCAAACCATGATTTTATTAAATTTAAAATAGGTTTCCAAGTTATGGTCAAGACTGTACATTCCCAAAAACTTTAGTTACTAGCCACCTACCTACATGTGTGTTAAAAATTTGAGATTTCGAAAGAAAGTAACATAACAAATTCTCAAATACGTAATAATGGGATCACAAAGAAATCGGTGAATAGAAATATATCTCTAAAACTTATATAAAACAACACCTTTCAGTATGGTAGGAAATATAATGTCCCCAGATAAATATAAAGTATGAAAGATAATATATTTAATTTTAAAATCAAAATCTAGACTCAAGGATAGCTATGAATTTTAAAAACAAAAAAAGAAAACATGTATATGTGTGATAGAAAATTTAAACACATTCCAGGAACTAGGACGGCTACCCCAAATAATAAAAAATCAAACATTTGAAATTTCAAAATTATTCTAATAAATGAGCTCTCAAATCTTTAATAACTAATAGGACATAACAGTTCTTGGTTTGGTAGAAGATTGAATTCAATCTTGTAAGTAAATATACCCTCCTGAATAACCAAATGAGGTGTGTATAAATGGAATTCCATGTTGGAAAACCGGGAAATGGAAGAGATCGAATTTGATACAACTAGTGTATAACACAATTTTCTGGTGTGGTTGAAAATTTAATTTGACAGGACCTAAGAGAACAATATCAGATAGAAAAATAAGTCTTACAATTATTTCAAAATGAATGTGGTAATCAAAACAGAATATAGCAATATGGGAATAGCCTAAAATTTCTCCTAAGTTATTAGAATATCTACCTTTTGGTGTGGAAGAAAGTTAAATTTGGGCAAATGGGAAAAAGGACTACCCCATATAACATAATAGTTGGAGATTCTAGAAATTAAAATAGCACTCCGGGAAATAGATGAGATATGGGGGTGGAAGGGGGCCTAAAAATTCCTAGATTTAAAACTCTCTGACTACGGTACACAGTTTTAATTTTATATAGGTAAACGAAAAAATCTAAAAATAGAAGAAAATAAAAACCCAATATTATTTTAAAGGGGATACATTTGCATTGCAATTACATAGCTAAAACTCAAAATTTAAGCTAGTGTATATTTTAAGAATGACATAATTAAACAATGCTTACTCACACAGCTTGGTGAGCCATATGTCCTTTGGAATATATGATGTCCATTTATTCATTATGTTAGTGCTTTTTATTAAACCGATTATCTCTTTTTTCCAACATTTTTCTGTTACTATGTGTATTACTTAGTTTTGTAGGATTACGTGCATACTGCATGGGGTGTACAAGGGGATTATTTATACTACCAAATTGATAAAATGATTAGAATAACAAAAATACATTTATTATAAACGAAAGATAAAAGAAATGATTTATTAAAATAATACAAAAACATAATATAGAAATTCCAGATTAATACTGTCTTGTCGCAACACGGGCAAGATCGAATACAGTAGGCATGAAGAGCAATGTTCAATTACGAAACAGCTCGACTGACGTCAGGCTACGGTCGGTTGATTCTAAAAAGAAAAAAGTGTGATAATTATAAACAAACATTAACTGGAAATTATATACATATAGTATTGTTAACAAATTTATAATTTAAACTAGCTTGCTTGATTGGGACAAAAAAAATATTTACGAGACATAGTATAATGAGTTGGAATAGAAAGGTTATTTGATTACATTTGTAGATGGCTAATATACAAGTGTCTATAATCTATACACAATAGTACTATTGCCGGTCCTTTCACTATTGGTACTGCCAGATCATTCAATAGTACTCGTATTTACTGACCAATTCTCTGGGGTATAATACTAATATAATTCATACAAGACTAATACTCAGCCAATAGGTGCCAAAAACGGGCAAAGAGAAAAAAGGTATTATCCGCACGGACCCCATACAGAAACAAGCGGAGCTCCGTGCTTTACGCGTACAAGCTAATACCATACGCGAAGCGGGATAGCAAGAATAGTTCAATCCATTGAACACCTTAACCCAAACGGGTCCTAAAAAAAAGGATGGACAACTTGGTTGTAGCCATAAAAACAAGTACGTAATTCTAAAGACTCAAAAGAGAAATATTGTGCTCATTGAGAATAGCAACCTTTTGGACTAAGTCCTTATCACATCTGGAGCTCAAGGCTCCTATATCGAAGCTATATCATATGGATATAGGAAAAACATGGCCACCGGTTCCTTCGTGAAGAGAGATTTTCCTTGGAGATTCTGTGGTGAGTAACACGCCCAATACTGCATGGCCATCAGTCCCTTCGTGTAGAGAGATTTTCCTTCGAGGCGCTGCGGTGAGTAGCACGCCTAATACTCCAGGGCCACTGGTTCCTTCGTGAAGAGAGGCTTTCCTCATTGGCGCGGCGGTGAGAACCATGCCATATACTCCATGGCCACTGGTCCCTTCGTGGAGAGAAGTTCCTTCTTCAACGATGGGATGTGATAGAATAATATTTTGTAAATCTGAGAGTACCTATTTTATACCCTTTTTTGGACTAGAACGGAACAAAAAGAAATAGAGAAAGTACGTGATAACACAGCTGTGAAGTGGTAATCGCGGGGTGTGGAAAAGGGGAGGTTGAAACACACGCCGTCACGATAGTGGCGCTCGAGGGTCGTGGGAGCAAACCTAACATAGTTTTAGTTCTTTTCTACGACAGAAGGGGTCGGTAAAAGGGGGAAGTGTTAGCAAGCACTCTGTCGCCATTCATGTTCTATACTATGCTAGACGGCATTTTGGCGTTATCCGATCCCATCCAGCCATGGGGAGTGAGTTTTGAAAATATTATTCCTGAATGTATTAGCTTTAATTAACTTCTTTGGATTCCACTATTGTAAGTTTAATATTTTTAAGCAGATTTGTATTATTAAAATGACCTAGTATTTTCTATTGAGAGCACGTGGATCATATCCTAATTCATCCAGTCGTTAACAGTAGGTGTTGAAGGATATTATTATTACATATTTTAAGTCTAATCCTCTTCTTTGGACTCTTCCAATATAAGTATTATAACTTAGTATTTTTACGTAGCCTAATTGTGTAGGTGTATACTTTATATGATTGACATGCTACAGTTTTAATTTAATTATGATCGTGCTTAGGCAAAAACTGCGTTCATATCATATGCACTCAGTTTGTGGGATAGGTAAGGTTTCGTTTCAAAATGTTAATGAATTTTAATTCATTAATTGACATTCTTGGTTTTGGATTAGAATTTAGCTCAGGTTTGTATGAAGAAGATCTATAACGAAGATGGTAGCTGGAGGCGGAAGCTCAACATCATAATTTGATATAGTTTTGAAGTGGCTTACCCTTTCGAAAAAAGGGTCAAACATCTAGCAATTATATAAATTAAAAATTATTCGTATTTAATTAGTTAAACTTGTATCATAAAAAAGGCACCTCTCTAGGTATTAAAAATAAAAATTATATCTGGCCCTTATGACTAAAAATGTTGAATATGGCCCAAATAAATCAAGCTTAAGGAATATAGCTGACGCGCCAAGTTTGATAATAATCTTCACGAAGTCTTTGTTTGCGTTACATATATTGGTTCAACACTCGACACAGGCCGGTGCCATACATACAATGGAATAAACGCACAAAAAAGAAATGTCGCATGCTACATTTCGTCAATATTTTGACTCGCAGCTCAACTCCACCATATGGATGCTATCAAAGGAGTAGTAAGCTGTAATTTCTATGCGTAGTTTTAATTATTTAAAAAACACACAAAAATCTCAACACAGCTAAGTCACCTGTATTGGAATAATAGGCATGCAAATAAGGTCATTCTATAAAAAATATTCCTTTTTACTTTATTTATAACTGGAAACAGTAACTTTTTACACTTCATCTTACTAGCAACCCAGTCTAGATCAGCTTAATCACACTAATGAAAGAGGGATAAATAGGGCATAATTTATAAGAAATATACTGGTATATGTGTGGAAGAGGAGTGTGAAGCCCAGGATTCAAACCTCAAAAGCCATGACACTAACAAGCTTTACTAGATGAACGTGATATTTAGTCCACGTATCCACCAATTTAGGTCATCGACGTAAAAACGTAATGTCTTGAACATTTTCCATCTTTAATTTTTAGTATACCGTTAAGTTGAACAATTTAAAAGTACAATACTTTTAATAATTAATTATTAAAATAGTATTAATTTGAATGTTTTGTAATTGCTAGAAAAATAAAATGATTGCGATTTAAAATATAATATAAATTCAATTGAGTTTATTTATGTATATATTCATGGTTATGATAATAGCTATGTGATGATGTTAAATTAGAGTCAAGTCACTATATTAATTTTATAAAAGTGGTAGAGTTGCTTAGAAAAAAGAGAGAAGATTTATATAATTTAAAAGAAAATAGTTTCTGTGTTGATATAGAGATTATGCTACAATTTGTGCAGACACTATATGAGTCTAAATCCCGGGATTGTTTTTCAAATTTATTTTCCCATCCTTTGTTTTATATTCATCCTTGTTCATCCCACATACTTTCCATAACCTCGTCTCTCGGGGCGTATCCTTTTATCTAGGGCTTACACTAAGACTTTCTTGCATATGTTGTATTTGACTTTGTTGTCCTTGAGTAATGAATATTCATCAACTAGAAGCTCAATTGTTTAAAACTTAATTTGCCTCATACGTCTTGTTGTCGTTCTAAGGTCTAATTATAACACTCTGGATTAAGTTTTGTATCGATTTGGAAATTCTTATGGTTTGTCTAAAATAAATCGAAATAATTTGTCATATGCACAATCGCAAGACATTTTTTGTTGGTTTTTTTTATGCTTTAGCAAGAACTGTTGACATTAATTAATAATATTAATATGACTGCATCCTTAAAGTAATATTAAAGTTTAAAAATAAGAACTAAACTTAATAGAATACATAAATATTTTAATATATCTGAATATATGTATACTCGTATACATGTATATATATCTGAAGGGTAAAGGGGAGGAAAGGGAAAAGTCCAATTTTAACTCAAATTGAACTAGCTATGCCATCTGTTGATAATAATGAGACCCATGGTATATACTTTATAATATGGTTAAAAGAGGTATAACTAAAAAGGTTTTTTAACAAGTTTTTGATGCGGTCCTTTTGGGATATAATATATAAAATTTGATTTAAGGAAAAGTATATGTTATGGGACTCTCTTTCTTTTCACATTGTACCCTTTATATTAAGCACAATGACTGTTATTTTTAAGAACGTAACGTGGTTGAGAAAAGGGGGTGAGGATCACGATGAATGGATTTGAATGATGACTGCAAGAAAGGATAAATATTAAGTTTGGTGCTTTAAAAAAAGGATACTGATAATAGGTCATGTTGGAGAGTTCAATTTGGATAAATAATGAATTAATCGAAATATATATATAAATAACACAGGATTGTAAAAATATATTTAAATAGTTATTGCTATGATTAAAAGTTATAACAAAAAAATAAGTCCTATTGGTTTATGAAGCTCATTTGGCCAAACTTAGGGTACATTCACGATGAAGAAAGAAGTGGGTGGGAGAGAGTGTAAAAACTTTTATTTTATATTAATAACAAAGTTATTATTCGTATATTTTCTCTTGTGCTCCTTCGTGCTTTGTATTCTGACCAATTAGCTTAGGCTCTACTAATTGATAACGAAAGTAGTACGAATTTACGTATTTTCCCAAAACCCCTAGTTAATAGTATGTAACTATTGAGTCGTAAGTACCAAGTGTTCATAATGTATGGAACATAATATAGCTAACCTTATGTGGTGAAAAAAAACTCGCAATATAAATATAAACCAAATATTTACCAAAGTAAGATTAATAAAATACAATTTTGAGTATTGGATACCAAATAATTATGTTTTTAATGATATTATTCTAGCTCTATCAAAAAATAATTATCATAACCAAAAATATCTCTTTTATATATCTTTGGCTCTCCAAAGAAAATATCCCACGGATAAAATATGCATAGGGTTGTTTCTTTCTCACAGCAGTGGTCTTCACAAATATTCCAAGAGCATGTTAAGCCGAAACTATATATATCTTTAAAAATAAATACTGTTGCTGTGCAGAGATGGCTATTTTGGCAAATGTCCTAATATATATTATGTTTTAAATTATTAGCAACTGCTTCCAAACAGTGCAATTTTAAAGCGCAATCTAGAAAATTCCTACTATTTTTGTATAGAGTGTATGATCAGTCAAATTTTTGCGAGAAAATTCCTTAAATTTATTGAATGTGTGTACGTAAAACATAGATGTATTTAATGCGTTTAGGCTTGAACAAAAGGTTTTTCTTTTATAAATAAACATTAATTTATATAGTTTACAGATAATAAAGATTTATAAATATTTAATATAACTAATTACCACAACTTAAAAAATCAAGTCACCCAAGATCTTCAAGAACACCATGTATACGAATGGGTTATCTCCCCATTAACACTATTAGACTATGGATGAGCTAGGTATAATTCAGATATATGTACCAAAATTGTCATAGAATGATATTGGCAAAATACTGATGAAAACCCACTCTTTAGTACAATCGTTTAGAGTTTGATACCAGGCCACCGGATAGCCAAACTAAACGACCTTTATGTACAAAATATTCCACGGCGCACAGGTGCGGGTTTATACACATTAATTTCACTCACAAGTCTATTAAATACAGCTACATTAATGAAGCCAAGTTGTTAAAAGTTAGATTAAAGCTTAAAACTATGAAATATTTTTAGAAGACAAAGTTAAACTTGAAGTAAATGTACCCTTCGTTTTCCCTGCAAATTAGCTTATACATTGATATAATCCTATCAGCTTAACTATTGTGGAACCAACCATGGTAGGTTTTCTGCAGTAAAAGGCAAAAGAAGAGTAAACTTACCATCCTTTTATTTATTATGTATCCCCAATATTAAAATATACCTTGTTAATTCTGGAAATATATGCTTTTGTTTAGGTTTATTCTACAACTTTAGAATGGCTTTTAAGAATGTAACTAACTTTATCTAGGTATATTTTAATAAAATTAAATGTAATGCTTTAGACAAGCGTGAAGCTTCATGCACTTTAATTACGATAGTGAGATAGGTACAAGAAATTGTTATATAGAGTAATTGTACCCACGTTTGTGTGTAGAATGATTTGAAAACTATTTATAGAATATTTAATCCAATAAAGGCTTTCTTGAGGTTTTGTTCGCCTTTCCACCGATGCGGGATTGTCATCTTATAAATTATTTATTTTGGTTTAAATAAATTGTTGATTGTTCAAAAATATTAGTTTTTCATTAACTCTAATAATTTATAACCAGATTATACTGCTACAATATTTCACCAACAGCTGTGAGTAGAGAGGGAGGGGTGCTTTTATGTAAAATTTAGAAAAATTGGAAATAAATTCCCGTTCACAATCAATATTGTAGTTTTATATAGTCTACTACTATTGAAAAATAGTGTGTCTGTGTGTGCATGTATATAATTTATATTTATGTACTCTACTTTTCAATTTATATATATAATAATGTAATTATATGCATAAGTATTATTAAAATTTTAGCTATACTCATTCATACACTTCCTTAGCAATATAAATAGTTTTTATACATAAAATGGAATCATTTAATTAAGGAATATTTATCATACCACAAGAAAGAAAGGGTTGATCTCTGTAAAAACCAGTGTTTAGAAAAAAAATAATTTAATACAAAATGAATATTTCATTAAGTATAATGCTTTATTTATTAATATACGTATCCTTCAGGATTAGAGGAATTCGAATATCCGATCCATAGTTATATTATTACCTTAATAATTATTGTAGTTTATTTTTACATCGCTTCTTATTACCTGTTAGAGTTATACGCCTTGAACTAATTGCATTGTTTTAGTGATATGAAAAGTGTAATTTTTAGGTGTATCCACACTTGCGCGTGGGGAGAGTGTAAAACCATTTAGCAAAATCCACTCTCAGTACACCCGACGAGGATCAAGATCCGATATTCCCGTCCTCGGCAATTTAGTATATTGTGAGAGTAGTGCCTTAGACCATGCGACCACCAAAGTGGGAAATGGTTGTTAATAGTGTATACATGCAAATACATGGCCATGCTTTAATTTAATTTTACACTTGGAGGGGAACAACTTCTAAATTAAAATGTAAACAAACGAACAATTCTCTGGAGTCACATAATTAACTTAAAATTGATAGATACAAAATTACGCAATAGCTAAGTTACAAAGGACATGAAATGTAAATTATTCCTAGTGAAGCTTTTAAATTAAATTTATAAATGAGTCAAAGAATCCTTAATGATATAAATGACGTCAATCTTAATAGAGTGTACTCGGAGCTACCTTGTGTATGATTCTGCTAATTGGGGCAGGTTTTCTACTACTGTGCGTGCACTCTGTTAACACTGAAGGTTAGTAATCTCACTATGGTATAGCTTAAAATGGTCTATTTCGTCAGGGTAAGGCTGCTACTTTAAGGTTAAATGGCGTGTATTGTACATAAATAAACTAGGAAGGGATAGTACCATCGAATCTTCGAATACCTCGAATATTTAAGGATATTTGAGATTCAAATATTATATATAATTTAAGATTATAGATTTAAAATATACATATTTTTGAATTCGTAATCTTAGTTGAAGATATATAATTTGATTTTTCTAGAGGCTTAGTAAGAAGGAAAATCAAACATTAATGTATCACATAACGAATAGGCATAGTTACAGTAAAATAATAACTAAACTCTGATTTATCTTTTCTAAAAAAAAAATACAAAACCTTAGAATGTATGAGAAGCTAATCATAATTGTAGGGAGAATAATCATACCAATATTAGGTTTATAATGATTTCTAGGATTATAACATGGCTTTGAGACTCAATATTTGGAGAGAGAATAAAGATTCGCTTTCTAGAAAAACAGATCAAACAACTCTATAAAATAAGAGATGAGACCCCATCATGAAATAAAATCATACACCTTAATACCGTGAATAGATTATTTGATATTTCTAAAGCTTCAAAGAACTCCCTGACCAAATTAATTAAGTTTGGTCCTTAAAAACAAGAAAGGACATCAATGTTCCATCATATTTCACGTTATGACTGAAAAGACCTTCTAACATCGAGGAACATTTTACTTTAGTTACAGCATTCCCTCAGGAAAGTTAGAAGCTTTGAACATTCCTTCTACTTTCTGAAGCCTTGAAGATGAAAGTTTAATCCCTCATCCGGCATGAAGGTGCTGCAGCACACACATAACAATGGCTGTAGCTTGATAATGGCGGATCTTGGTTGTTAGCCATACAATAGACCACGAAATATCCGTTTTCAAACTACCACAATTACTTTGAAAGGGTAGCTATTCAAAAGAAATGTTAGCACATTACTAAGGAAAAGAGAGGGATTCAATAATGTTGAAGTGTTTAAGGTATATTGTTTTTCTTGAAGCTATGCCTAGTCAAATAATATTTTGAGAAATTTAAATTTAAACATGTATTTATAAATCCATCCATCCATAAATATCCATATACTTCTATTTATCTACATATCTATCCTTCTTTCTACCTATATAGCCTATCTATAATTATATTTTAATATCTACATGTATAACTCCCCACTCAGAGTATTTTCAATTAATACTGATTTGGAATACACGAGGAAAATATATTTTAAGAAACTTATGTATATTTTGCTTGGAGATAAAATATATAAAAAAATACTTTGACACCTAAAGAGTCGAAAATGATTCTCAGTGAAACAGACAATTGGAATCTAAACTTGTATATCCGGATAAAAGCTAAGCATTATAAGGATTCCAACTTAGCTGCTTAGTATAACCGAGGAGTTGCCAGCCTCTTGGTAAACGATAGCTCCCCTTGCTACTTATCTCTAGAGGTCCTTGGTTCAGTTCCCTGAGGTACCATAGATAAGTATGTTTCCCGAAAAGAGAACCGTTTTAATGACCACCATGGTCTGGTTAGTTAAGCTTGAATGAGGTTTTCTGGAAATTGAAAAATGATACCTGGACATGGGAATCAAACTCGTGCCCAGGTGTCATTTTTCAATTTTAAGAATATAATATCTAGATGTGGCTAAATCCGTATTAAAACAAATATAATAACTTTGGATATTTGATTCATAAGTTAGATTTAGTAAATCCACTGCCTCCACGCCTTCATAACACTCATCAAATCATATAATTTCTGGTAATACTTGTAGGGCCTAAACAACCTCTAAGATATACCCTGGGAAACGTTATGTTCCCACTCAGTAGATAAAAGTTTACATTCACGGAGACCAAGCCAAATAGAGCCCCCGTTATCCACTGATTCAGTATCCGTGGTTTGCCGCTGCCCAATTGTATCGATTTTTAATTAAAGGAAACATTTGTTTATAAGACACAATGCCCACATCATCACCTCAATTCATCTCCACATCGTGGGCATTGTTATATAATACTAACGTCATTATCATTATCATCATCATTATCATCAGTGATCGTTGCTGCAATAAAAATGGAGAAGAAAATAGTAAGTACAATGTGGTGTACAGTACACGTTATTATGAACTTTATTAATTGGTAATGTCTTACTCTGAATAATTTATCAATTAAGCCTTACCATATTTATGTATGTTACATGAATACCACTTTTTATAATGGTTTAGTTCTATCCGTGGTTTAACGTAGCCACGGTAGATCTAGGAACGTATTGTCCACGGATATGGGGGCCCTATTGTAATGCATCTCTCAGGGTCAAGTATGAATACGTTGAAAGAAAACATCTAGAAATAATAAAGTGTAAGTAATATTTACTTACCCAGAGTTCACCTACAACCTACATAGGTGATTTAACCAAATATATAACCCGCATATTTGGCTACGTGGACTAATTATCATGCTCACCTAGTCTAGTTTTCCACTGCGATGACATATATGTCATGTTTTTAATCTCAATGGTGGATGGATGGATGGATGGTGGTCTCCCCATATTTTCTTATACACCCTCCATCCTTACACATGCAGTTTCTTTTACCTAAAATTATATATCTCTCATCTTCACCTCAGTATTATAACCAAATGGACACGCTATGGTGGGGAGACGGGGGGAACACTAACAGAAAACCACTTGCAGTGCAATCGGTGGAAAATAAACTCCAGCATTTTGGATATTCGTGCAAGCTATTCTTGCATTGGCGGTCAAGGCTAAAAGGTGAATACCAATGCAGATATGAATCGATTGAATTCATAAACATTTACTACGATTATATCAAACAAAATTCTACAGGCTATATGTAGATAAAAAGCTATACCGGTCAAATGTTGAACGAGTAACTTTAAATTTTAAAGCTGAACTTTATTTTATTCTCTATCGTAAAGCTAACTATATCTGGGAAACGTGTGGTTTGTTATTTTGAATGTATGGAGTTTCAAATACTTGCGATATTTACAGGGATTGTTTAGATATTATTTAATATCACTTATTGCTACTCATCATGGTTATTTACATACATACTTTATTGACTTAATTATGAGGAAGGTTGGATTTAGAATAAATGTGTCTATATTTTCGGTGAGAGTGAGCGAAAAGTATCTAGGAAAAACCATCTTCAGTATACCCAACTGGGATTAGAAACCATATTTCCCTCGTCATAAGCAATCCTGTGTATTTCGAGAGCTAAGCCTTTACTATGAATCGATGGAAACAGGTTTTATATAATTTAGAGTGAATTTATCAAGATAATTAGAAATGTATTATACATGTTGATCTTAAATTAAAACAAAATATTATGATAGAAGTATTTAGTTTTAAAGATAGGTATTAAGAATAGTTTAGACATGTCCATTATGTAAGAAAAAATATTAGTTAGGCTGTGACATAACTTTCATAATTAAATATATTGGTTTAGCTTCAACTATATGTAACATAACTTCCTTGATGGCAAAATTTATTAAACTTGTAGATTATTACACAAATTTGCACCTCTTTCCATCATAATGGTAAATGATTTATTGACCATTAACACACCATTAACAAACAAAATACAAATGTCATTATGTGAGAAAAAACCTGCAAAATAATTTTATATCATAGGTATCATGGAAATAAATTTTAATAGAAAAACCTATTGAACTGGACCTAGATTTAACACCAAAAATACAACTTCCAAGATATAAAAAGTTATGAACGGAAACAGGGCCTTCAAAACTTTATTATAAATAGTATGTTGGTTTAAGACAGAACGAACTGAATAAATATTTGGTATTAAAACAAATTCTTAATGAGGGGGTTCTTTGGACAGATCAATGAGTTATTAATGACTTTTAAAATCGTTGATCGTTAAAAATCGAACTCGAGATTATTATTAAAGTGGTCGTTTCATGACCCCCTGTGAACTAAAAAAGCTGTTTTCGCAATGCTGTCTGTTTGTCCGTTGGTTTGTGTGTACCTTGGGATAGAGCCAATACTGTTTTACCGATTGGGCTATAACTTAGTATATGGGATTTTTAGTTCGGACCCCTCAAGGGGTTTTTGTAATTATAAATCTAACCCTAAATTTAAGGGTCCTTTGTCTTAAGGGAAAAACAGAAAAACTTAAATTTCTCGAAATTCGCTCTAACGATCTTGATTAATTTTTTTTATCTCGACACTGTTTATCTTTATATATAAGTTTTAATATCTAATTTTTTCATGAAAATGACTTTAAGGGTACTTTCACAAGATCATTTCTCCTATTTTCATCATTTTTCTTTAATTATTTGAGATAGAAAATAACTTATCATTGTAAAGTTTTAGTATTATAAAATATATTTTATTTTAAACACATTTATATAAAACAAAAAAAATTGATCTAAAAGTAAATATATATATATATTTAATTTAATTATTTGAAAATAAATTTGATTCTTATGATCTTTGGCGGAAAATGATGTTTCTCTTTTCTCAAATTTTCTGTAACATAGTTCATAATACTTAATGCCATAAAGTGAGAAGAAGTTTATTATATCTTATCTATGATCTTTGGTGTAATGTTCCTACAACAATGTAGATACTTATTTTTTCGTTTCACAAATCTTATGAGTTTTTAGTAAATGTATATTTTGTGATAAGTTGGAGAAAGTCTGTGTGTAGCACTGTAATATTTATTTTAATTCGTTCTATACACAAGTTTAAAAAGTTTAACCCCGTGATCAACAATTTGTAACGTTAAAAAGTTATCCTATAATTCTCCTCAGACAAAAATTTAAACCTTTAATCCTAAGAAAAAAAATATCTACAAACTTTACCCAATACCCAAGTAACGCCGGACACTTAAGGCAAGCTTTACTGAAGATGGTGTGATCCTCACGTCTTAAAGCACGTGGCAATTGGTGTGAATAGCTTCAAAACCAAGACACACAGGATGTTGAAGCATTTCATATGTATTTAGTATGAAGACGTAAGACACGCGCATTCGGTTTATTTTTTATATAATGTATTGTGAACCTGATGCCTATACACTTTTATGTTCACTTCTGATGTTGCCTTTAAATGCATAACAAATATATTATATATTAAAAATATGCACTTATTGAATTATTTTTCCTGGTCACCGTGAGCGTATTTTAATCCATTTTTAACATATAAAGCCTGATTTATTTGACATCTCGATCACCGATTTGGAGACAGTGTGTGTGGGGTCAAGCAAAAATGAGAAAAAAACATACACATAAAACCAAAACTTGGTTTGTTCTTACATACTTAGGCTGTAACTTGTTTGGTCTTTTAACACTTATTATGATGCTGACGTTTTAAACCAAGTGATCAGTGGTGTGAGCAGTTCCAAAAGCAAATAACATTTACATCAGAAATTGGTGTATACAACTACGTACGGTTACTGGCAAAATTGCTCTCAGGCGTTTATTTTTGCATGTAACGTGAACATGACGCCTTAGATCTTGTGACTATTAGTACGGACTGATTCAAATTAAACAAACTTAGAAATCTAATACTGTACAGACGTAGAACGGTATAGGTGAGTGTGTGAAACTATTTTAACATGAATATATATTATAACTATTCTAATGGCCAAAATCATGTGAATACCATGTTTTAATGTTAAAAATATAGGTATTCCATATGGTTCATTATCAGTATATGCAATTTGGTATTGTAATGAATCGTATTTTACCCATGTAACACTGTAGGCTACCCTTTCCGTTTATTTTCATAAATACCCCAAAGTGTCGGAATTGTAGCCGAGTTTTACTACAAAACTATCTATTTAAACAATCAATCAAGGTGATTTGTGAAATAATTTTTTTCGATTTACCACCCGATAATTGTTTTAGTTAAACCTTCTCTTGAATAATGTATTAATTTTATTTTATACTGACAGTTATCCTATCCTAATATGCATTGTGTCAAATCTTTAGTAACTAAAGATTTGACACAATGCATATAAAGATAACAGTGAAGTCGTAATAGAACAACAGTAAAAGAAAAATCAGTTTAAAGTGATGCGATTAAAATATATAGCTCTAGATAAACCATAAACGACTTTTTATGAATGAAATAATTTGAGCAACTTTAAATTGCCCGAGAATTATTCTCGTTATTTTATAAAACATCAATTTGTATTCTCTTCTCATTAATATAAACTTTATAAAGTTAGATACATTTTAAATTGGATTATTTTAATCTAAACTTTTAGAGCTTACGATTTGTCCAATCTCTTTCGGTACTTTACTAATAAATTGCTTGAACTACGTAAATAAATAATGTTCCATTTTAATAGTAATTTACATTAAACTTATCTATAAAATGCTAATCACCGTTGAGATAAATTAGATTCTAAATTAAGTTTAAAGAATGTTTAGTGTATGTATGTTGAAAAAAAAAACCAGTACCACATTTTTTCTGATCGGACCTGCATGCACCTTGGAAATATATTAAGTCTAAGACTTGTGATATTAGATTGGCCTTGCCCACGTGTCATATATTTTAAGTAGTTTTCTCAGGTTATTGTATGTTGATATCCACTCCAAATTTATTAGTAATAAACTTATCAGACCACTATGAAAAGTGAAAATATCTACTCTCATGTATCCATACATCAGATTATATGATCTACAAGCTTGTATGTTTTTGACTTTTTGTCACTTTTGAGAATCATAACCCTGTTAACAAACAATAAAGTTATGATTACTTCTAGTTTTTAAGAATTCTTATCACAGGTAGATGCTACAAATATCCATTAGTAAGAAGACCAGACTATAGTTAATTAAGAAAACATCACTCGTATGTCTGCATTGAAAAAAATTGAGGTAGGGACTATATATCATTACAGACATTGAATTTTGTTTTTTTCTTGAATCCAGGCTCAATACCAGTAATTTTGGTTTTCAAATGGGAGCTTCGTTACGATTTCATTTCACGTAGATGGAGTATTTCATGATAAGGAATGTGTTTTCAACAAAATTTGTATAATGGAACAAAATCTGGAGATCCGTGAGACTTGTGCTTAAGTCCAGTTACAAACAGGGAGTCGAACCGGAACCCATAACCGAAATTAACATTTATTTTTAAGTAACCAGATTCGGAAACCGGAACCCTAAACACACTATCCTGAAGAACCGGAATCGGAATTGGAACCGTTAACAAATTTTAGGTTTGTAGAGATTCTAAAAGGTTCTTAAAAGTTTCTAGTTTTACAGAATTGTTTATAATTTTAACATGTTGTACACCTTTTTTTTTCCTAAGCTTAGTTTAATTTTGGGATGTTGTTTTTACCCATTTCTCAATAAGTTCTGAAAGGGCTTAATACATTTTAGTTTACTACCTTGATTGAAATTTCTTTTCTAAGGGGATTATAAAGTATTTAATAAGCCCTTAGTAATACACACTAATGTTAGATTCCAGAGGAATGTCGCGACTGTCACGTTGTTCTGTTTTCTCACTTTAATGTTTAAGCTAGAGGTTTAAAAAGTTGTATTTAGCTTTAATAGACCTCGTTCCTTAGAAGATGAAATACATAAATTAAGATATCATCTCTTTTGGACAAGCAGTCTAAGCCTTGGAAATGAAAACTGATAATCTGTTGGTAGGTTGAACTTCTTATAATAGCGGGAAAATGTAGATGGAGGGTGGAAAAATGTGAACTTTTAATTATCTAACTAAAGTTTAATTTAGGCAGTAGATCAATGAATGTGATCCTTGAATACAGCGCAGAGGTGATTAATTATTGTTGTTAATAATTGGTTTGTATAATTTTATTGATGGGGCACCTTAAATAAAACTCAGTTCGGAATTTTTTTGACTACGAGATTGACGGTGACATATCAGTATGCAAATTATAAGGATGCACTATTTTTATTAAGGTACGATATAATATTTTTTAAATCTAGCAATACTTTTGATCCAGAGTGTTATTTACAAAGTGGGTCTCTGCTCTCCTTTTACGCAAATGCGGATACACTTCCTCTAAATATAAAAATACAGCCTTCAGCATTCATTAAAAAACCATAATTGAAATTAGTATATTGACGTAGCCCTAATTGATAGAAAGACGCTCTACTATATATATATATATATATTATTTTTTTATTTAAATAACCGAAACCAGAACACTATCAGGAATTGAAAAGAGCCAGAACCTTAATTGTACTCTAACTGGAACCATAACAGGAACACTTCAAATATTTGTTTAGAGAACAGGAACCAGAACCAATATCAATAAAATTTCGGTTCGACGCCCTGGTTACAAAGCATGTCTATAATGGAGTAGCCGGGAACTGAAGTCACCATATGTTAATGACGTAACGCGCATCCCAGCTCGGAATGGGGTATTTACAGTCTTCTTAGTCGACGATTTATTTCTACCATTAAGATGGAAATAATGCAGTCAGCGCAGGGGTGGCTTTGTCCGCTCTCGCAAAAGCAGCTATCCTGTATTTTTAATCTGCTTAAGTAGTTAGTGGTTTCCTTTGCAATTAAAGTTTAGTTATATAACTATGACAAATTAAACTAAACTTTAAGGCGCTTTTATTTTAAGAGGAAGTGAAATTTAAATTATAATTAGTGGGAGATTATGTGAGTGAGCTACTAAAAAAATGGGAACTATAAGAATATATTATGCACTTGTTCTATGGTGAGTTCATACCAAACTAAGCTCAAAATTATAATGCATATCTTTATACATTTATTTGATCATTAGGCCTATAATTAATATATTGAATAGAAATTATTGTGAATGTTAAGGTTACAATTTTGTAAAGGCACTGAAAAATGTTAGATTTAAACAAGTTGAGCTAGTCTACTGTTAAAATTGAGGACAACAATAATGTAACGCGTTAACATAATTCCATTCTCGTATTGGGAACAAATACAGTAGCCCCAGGGCTTATTTAGTTATGACTGACAGCTCACAGCTGACAACTAAAAGCTTTGAAACATTACCAGACTAAATTATGTATCCCTATGCCGAACCATATGATCTGCAAAAACATGTGTTTAGCAGCTGTCACTTTTGACGGCCAAAATTAAGGTATTATACCTAAATGTTGACTGTCAGAAGTCAGCTGTGAGCTGTCAGTCAGCACCAAAGAACCCATGGGGCTACTGTACGTACGTGAAAACCACTACGCTTCTTGGAATAGTCCCAGTTGGTAACAAATATCCCTGTTGCCGAGTCAGGACTGAGACTTACGTAGTTCCGTGTCTAAAAACATTAAATTTATTTCAGTGTGGTGCAAAAGACACCCGCAGCTAGGGCAACGCACCAGATACGACCAAGCAGCCATCGTGAGTACTTCTGACACGATATCTGCCAGCAAGTGAAGCATACCGGAGGAAACTACTTAAGAAGAGAGATGTATAGCTTGTGGCTGTCTATCAGGGCTAGAGAAAAGCTGTCAGACCACGTAGCCAGACAAACGTAGCACACAATGGTATTCATCCTATTTTGAAAGGGTCAATCGAATAATGTAACTGTGAGATAGTTTTTGACTGAGTCACCCCGGGTCGGTGTTGGTGTACACCTTGTATAAATTGTAAATAACGTTCCCCTCATAAATATCCTTACATGTCTTATGGAGCACGCAGTTGCCATATTTTATCCTCTTGAGATAGATTTACAGTTTTTTATAATATTATAAGAAACTTTTAAAGTTACAAAGGGTATGCACTTTATGCTAGTAGTACAAATGAAGTTTTGGCCTGTGTCAATAATAGCGTAGTATTGTGCCTTTTATTGTTACAACAAACCCGCTTTGAATACACTGCATAAAATACACGATAAGTATGTTTAAGTTTGAATTCTGGTATGTCAAACTGAAGATAGTTTTCACAGCTCAGCTAAAACAAATAATTGTCCTCTATCCTTGCGAATATGTGTACACTTTCTTAAACAATAATTGTATTAGTTAGCGAATAAACACTGAAGGGAATGTACTTGTTTTACACACGTATTTACGTACGTTTTTATAGTCCTGACTGAGAAACCGGGATTTTGGTTACTGACTGGGATTATTCCATGATTCGTAATGGTTTTCACGTACGTATTTGTTTCCAGTAAGAGAATGGACTTATGTTAAGGCGTCAAAGTAGTGACTTGATAAATTTTAACAGCAGAAATGGAAATCTCCCTTTGCTTAATATTGCAAGCTCATGTGTGTTGAAATCAAGACCGGAAGGTACTGTTATTATCTCCAAATGGCATGGGTACACAATCCATGATACATTGAAAGGGCTTAATGCTGTATGCTGTACTGTTATAATAGCAGTAGGCCTTTATCCTGCTATAGGCTTACATAGAAAGACTAGTTCAACTTATTTAAATTATAATATTGATAAATGGTTATATAAAATTTTAAATTGTAACAATCACGATAATTTACAATTACTGTATTGCTTATAGGCCTAATGATAAAATAAATGTATAAAGAAGTAGCTTACATTAAAACTTTGAGCTTGGTTGATATGAACTCTCCACAAAAAAAATTGTACTTATTCTCCTAATTCTCGTTTTTTTCCCTATTCACTCACATAAACTTCCATTAATGATAATATTAAATTTCACTTCCTCTTGAAATATTAAATTCTTAAAATTTATTTGTAATTTTAGTAGTTATATAATTTAACTTGAAGTGCAAAGGAAACCACTCCCTACATACACAATGTACAAGTACAAGATGTCTGCCCGAGGTGGGAATGGACGAATCCCACCTCTTGAGAGACTGCGTTGTTTCCATCATAATGGTAAAATACACGTCATTTACCGAGAAGACTGTAAATATCCCATTCCAAACTGGGATGCGTGAAACGTCATCAACAAGTTTAATTAAGCCCCATGATTTTTTCCACTATACAGATTCTGTTGCATACACATTTTTTGGGATGTAATAGTACTATTACGTGAAATAGAATCAAAACAAAACTCCTGTTTGTAATCCGAAACTACTGGAATTAGCTTGGATTAAGGACAAAACAAAAAAATCCGTGTTTTAATGATATATTCCCTACCTAGGTTTATCTTAATACCTATTTTATTATATTGATTGATTGATTATAACATTATGAGTCATTTAACATCTTAGATTTATGTTGGATAACAATAATATTAAATCTCCAAACACCTTGTTGTTCTAAAATAAAATAATTACCTAAACACTAGGTAAATAGCTCACGATTGTTAGAAAGATTTTTAGGTATCTTTCTAGAAGGATATTAGTTCACATTTTTGAATGGTATAATTAGGGGGATTCATTGGTTCTCATCAAGACTATTAATTATATTTTCAAACTATGCTACGTCTGGCGCATGTGTAATGGATATCATTAACGTATATTAATTTAAATCAAAAGTATTATTTGTATTTTGTGTATTTTGGATTAACTTTATGAATAAATTGATAATATCAATACACTAATTACAAACTATCCTAATTTTATAAAAATTGTAGCTTTCAGTCTCCAATCCAACAAATAAAAAATACATAATTTTTGACCAAGCCGGGAATGGAACCTGGAACTCCATATTAATTTGGCACATGCGCTATCGATTGTGGTATTGTGTTTAATTCGTGCCAGTGAATTCGGTCAAGATTCTAACATTTACCTGATTGGGAACGGTGAAATAGTGTATATTGCCTTGGACTAATCGACTACCATTGTAAGTGGTTTGTTTTTTCACCCAAAATTATAATATGGTATATAATAAATTGTTGTTCCACATGAAAATTATTTAAATGGTCTATATAATTGGGGCAAAATACAACCTATTGAACTACTTAAACAAGTAAGTATATTTCGTTTTCAAATTAATCTTAAATTAACTTACAGTTTAACGTGTAGCCAATATTATCAATGTTTATATAAATTGGGTGAACGAACATAATTCTAGTGTGTAAATCTAGTTTCACATTATGCAACCTCAAAACGCCATCATATGGTAGGGTGGGGCTATTTGGGTCATTTCAACTTTAATTTAAGTTGTTACCTAAAATATTCTTGCGAAACTTTTTTAACAAATATTTATATCTTCATTCATATATTATGAACCATACCTAGTAATAGTTTTTTTATAAATAAATCTAAGTAGGACATAATTAATAAATAACATTATCAAGTGCAAATAACAATTTAGTAAAAACGTGGGGCTATTTGGATCAGGAATGGGGTTTTTTGAATCACATATTTATTTTTATATTTTACTATATGTATATACAGTTTTTTTTATTGAAGGTGTATACTACTAGTTGCAAACAAAATGTTTATATGCATTTCCCACAATTAAACTGTTTTTTCCAAAGACCCCGACACATACGTCATGAAACCACAATTTGCAGGTTTGACACCTACTGCAATCTCCATTTCAAATTGAGTTTTTGTCAAGATAAGTAACTTTACAAAAACCACATGGTGCATTTTATTCTTCTTCATTGTCAAAAACATTATCGTTATTATAGTCTTCATCTGAGTTGATGGGTGTGGTGAACTCAGATAAAATACGTCTTTTAGGCTTATTAAAGACTCGGTATTTCAAGGTCATACCAGTATTAGTTTCTTTTTCGAACAGTAAAGCTCTTTTTTATCTTACTTTATCAACATTTTCTGGTGATGTTAGACGACAAGCACTTTGTTTTGTCCTCTTTTGTTTGTATCTGTGTGAAGCTTTGACCGGTGTTGGTAAGACTTGAGAAAAAGTAATGGTAGATGTTTGGTGTATTTTTGATGGTCTTGCAGTGTCAAATGGAGCTTCCGGCTCTCCTAGAGGCCTATCTGCAATAAAGGTGTGGGAAGGAAGAAATTTTTCTTCGGGCACTTTATCGCAATTGTAAGGGAATATCCCTGTACATTCAATACCTTTGATCCGCATTCCCCACAATTGCTCCTTTGATCCAAGATTTAGCAGTCTGCCGAAGGTTAGTTTGGTGATTGGGCTTTTTGGGTTGTTGTGAATGAATTAATTAGTTTCTTGATGATAAAAAGCTTTTTGGGGTTTAAAAAATGACCTATCAAGAGGCTGCAGAACGTGCGTGGTGCTAGGTGGAAGGCACAATAGCTCTATTTCGTTATGCAAACAAAATTCAAGACACTGAAAAGAGTGGTGTGATTAGTGGCCATCAAAAATAATCTTGCATTTTCCAGAAGATCGGTGTTTTTGAAAATGTTACAGCTATTTTAGGAACAATTTTTCATTCATATACCCACTCTTTGACATTAGTACTAATGATTCCGATGGAATTCCAATGTTAAATTCCTCTTTCATCCTTTTCCCCTTGAAAATCACGACTGGGGTTATAAAAACCCCACTATTGCTACAACGGTAACGTTTTCACCTCTCTCTAAGCTTAGTAATGAGACTACCTCTCATTTCCCCTTTTCTGCTACTATTTTAGATGTTTTCTTGGTCATCGGAAAACCAGTTTCATCCATATTGTAAACAGATTGGGGCTGAACATGGATTCCAAGATAGACTGTGATATCCTTTAGTAATTTGTAACATTCTTCTACAGCATTTCTATTAATTTCCTCAGCGCGAGATTTTGACAAACCTGCTGGCTTTCTTAAGGAGATATCTTGATGTCGTTTCATGAAAGAAATAAACCAATCTTCGTCTGCAAGTTTTGCATAATCATTCCAAGGGGTCTTTATGTTAAGAAAATTAGCAAACTGGAACTCAGCTTTATGCACACTTTCTGATGAATGGCCAAAACCATGATTACAAAGAACTTTTAATATTTCTACTACGGTTCTCTCCTGCTCGAAGGATAGGACTGTAGGATGGCCTATTGACTTTTGTAATACATTGGTTTATCTTGGTAGAGCCCATCAGTGGGTTTAAGTAGTCTAGCCGGCCGAACTCTTCTTTGCAGTGTACTGAACGGTACCTTGAAATGTGATGCAGCTACTCTGACACTCCAGTTTTCGTTAAGTTTACTGTTTAGGGACTGTGTCATTCCCTCTTTGAACCATTGTTGGTATCTATTATTTTTTGTATTCTCGAACCATCTAGAATCATATTTTAAAACTAAATCAAAATACTAAAATAACTTAGATAATTTTACCAGTTTAAGTTATATTGTATTTAAATATTGTAAAAATGGTTAAGATGTTAATATACTAGGACTTACCCTCACGAAGATTAAGTATTACTAAATAACAATTAACCATGTATACATTCAAACACAGTATCACTAAACCAAACCGATAACCACCGTTCCCTCAACTAAACTTTAACTTAACTGTCTTAGGTGGTCCGGAAAAAAACTGAAACCATTTTTACCCCACTCCCCCTCCCTTCAAGATTACCGTTATAGGGTTAGCCAATTAGGACAGTGTTTAACAGGGCTGTCCAATCTACAACTTACAACTATAGAACATCTAGGTAAAGTAAACGAGACAAATAATAAACAAGCGCTATTCTTCAAGCTTTGAGTACCAGTTAGAAATAATATGTAATAGTTCATATGTTTAGTTTGTTTTTAAGATTGAATTCAAGAGTTTTTATTTTCAAATACAACAACGACGGAAATTTTACAGCCTTAAAGCTAACTCTACGAAGTGTCAAAAAGCGATAAATAATTAATGGTATATTCTAAAAATAAATAAAAACGCAAGAAAATAATGAACAAAATAGCCCCTTAAAAAGTGATTCTAAAAGCCCCGGAAGCAAAAACTATTTTTCAATATAAAATAACTCTATGGTTTTCTAATAGAATACGCTCAAACTTCTTGGTGGTGAGCTCAGAAAAATAAGCTATATGTTAAAAAAAATACTTCAAAATCAACAACTTTAAGAGGGTAATACCTTACAACGCAAAAACAATTATTTACATCACTAGGAAAAGTATGTCAGTCTCACTTCTATTTATCTTGTAAAACAATTTTTCAGCTATTTAAACGTTTACAAATTATAATTTTTTCATACCAATTTACAGCCAGTAGATCAATCCGTAAATTAGAAGAACTAAACATAAAAAAATATGTGCAGAATAACTGCGCACTAGCTTGAATCCTTATTTTGATTCAAATAGCCCCTTGATCCAAATAGCCCTACCCTACCATACACAAATAAAAGGTGCTATTGGCCTCTATTTTTTTAATAAATAAATGTTATCTATTTTTATAATTTGTTCATCATATTTTATCCATGTAAAATAAAAACAAAACCAGGTTTCTAAAGATAAAACTTAATATTTTTCTTTCTTTAAATATTTCAAGAGGTATATTATATTGAAAAAAACTCGTATTAAAAACATACATTTAAGACGTTGAAGGTGTTATGGCTATATCCACCTTAACATTTTTGACTTTCTCACATCATTGAAATTATATTTATGACGTATTATATAACTATTTGGAGACTCTTGAAACTTAAACACAATTATCATAATGTTCCTATTTAGTATAAAATAAGTGATTTTTGCTTCTTATCGATATTGCTTTCATTAGACGCTTAAGTAATTGTTGTAAAGTATATAATGATAGTTTCATTGAGATAACGATGGTCATTTTTAAGCTATAAGATATCATTTACGCTGGGTAAAAAAAGGACAGCGCTTCTGAGGAAACCAAAGTGTTAAAAATATGGCAGGTGCCAATAAGATCATGTACCGCCATTTAAGAGTGTAATGGTATTTATCTGCCCTTGCTTTGTTCTATTAAGGTGTAGGTGATAAGAATGATCAATAGTGCAAACCATCAAGGTTAAATTGCTATTTTTCAGGGTAAACAAAGTTTATATATAGTGGAGCTAGATAATCGATAATCTAACATCACATTAGGATAATGGTGGTTCTACATGTTGTTTTAGTCTCCATCCTCAACGCAGAGGCCACTAAAAACAAAATTCATTATTATGTATGTAGTACACTATACATGTTTATACGTATACATATAATACATATAAATACATTTAGTAAGAACACGCTAGGAAGATCGGTATCCGACATTAACTAAATTTCACAGTCTCCCAAACTTTCACTGCACACGGCGCCCGAGGTGTTTCGGTAACTATTTTCACTTCTCCCCTAAGGCGAATTAATTTCAAAAAGCTATGTTAATGAAGTAGTTTGTCTCAAAATACTTGTTTGTATTATATCCTCACAGGTTCGTAGATGTTTAAGTAAATAAAATAGAAATTGAAAAAAAAATCTATCTTACTAAAATAACCAAAATTAATTACTAGTGAAATGTATGCACCTTTTTGGCACCGAACCACTACTAGAACCTTGACCTCATATTTAAAATGTAAGATATACCTCTGCTTTCCTGTTAGATTACTGCAGCCACTGCTTGGAATCCACTGCTTATGTCCATAAATGAGCTTTCATTTATTAATAGGTTAAGTAATTCAATCTGTACAGGTCACATTTATAGATGGTATCAAAAACTTTATATTAAAATTAACACTATATTAAATTGTTTTTAAAAATGACAATAATTTTTTTTGGAACTTTATAAAAAATACTTCCTACAATATGAATATGGAGCTACGAGTTAAGGTTTATCTTTATCATATGTGCCTTATAGATAAAACCTATTTTTATATAGGTCGTAGAATTGCGTGTAAATATTTAAAAGTTGAATAAATGGTAGTATATTGAAAGCATTGGTATTCAAACTTTATACTAATGGTATACATAAATCTTGCCATTCAATTTTAATAATAAAATTGCTCTTATCACAATATGTGCAAAGTTGTAGAAGCTCAGATTTCTAGAAGAAAAGTTACTTGCCAAGATAAAAATCACATTTATTCATAATTATAATGGAGAAGCTTCCCGACTAGCTGTGGCCTAGCTGCAAAACATTTCCATTAGCTTTACAATAGACCATATATTTATATGCATTAGGGATAATTAATTTTCAAACATTAAATTGTGTTCTTAAAAACTTGAAGCAGCTTGTTTTGATAAAAATATATATTATGAATATTTTTTTAAGATCATGAAACATACATTTTTGGACACATGGACAAATGCATTGGTCTATTCATGTAAATCTTACTAGTGGGATGGTTATTAACTGAGGTAACTTTCTTGTGTCTAAAGGGTTGCCCATTTTCCCTTTTTGAGAAAAAGTGTACACATTCTCTAAATTATACCTATCGAATGTTTATAACATAAGTGCTAATATGCTGAAAGCCCAAATGTATAGTAAAATGGGAAGTAAAAACTATATTTAATAGAATTAAACTAACTATTGTGAAAAACCATCAGGAATAGGAGCTTATAAAATGTATAAATATGTATTTTTTCTCTCAATTTTGAAAATATCTTATATGAATTATTATTAGTTCATAGTTATAGCTAGGATCTATCAAAAATGACAGCTACCAATCCCGTGATTTCACAGAAAATTATATTAAAGAATCTTTCGTCACTCCAACTTTTTCACGTGTTCTTTAAAAAGCACATTCTTTATCCTTCAATATTGCCTCTTTGATATTTAAATTTTATTTTTTTAATCATACTATCTTCTTCCACTTGTGAAATTATCTATTCTTTCAACTTTTAGCATTTTAACTTTAGTTCGTTAAATAAAACTAAAGTTAAATGATATAAATTATTTCTAATCTTCGTGTCAATATTCAAACAAAGAAATTAAATAATGTTTTTTATGATCATCAGATACTTCTGTCAGCAATGAGCCAGGTTCCGTAAATGAAGGGGTTCCTTTAAGATGACTGCAATACCCCAAACACAAGTGTAATGTTTATTTACTTTATTCAGTCGCACTATAAAGTCAACTATTTTCGTGTGTACAACCAAATATAATGACGTTTGTTAAAAAAACAGTAACTTTAATGTAAAATTAAGATTAAAGGGTTTGTAGCATTAGTTGGCAATGTTTTAGTAGAAATGTATGCACAGAAGATATACATTATCATATTGAAATTGAAACTATAAAACTAGATATTGATGTTTTGAAAAAATAAATGTTCAATGGTAAAGGTTTTAATTAAATGTACGATAATTTTATACATGTATTCATAGTACATACAATATACCACATTGATCAAAATATATTAGGTTTTAGATATTTACCTCTACAGAATATTTTTTGAAATGAGTTTTATATTGGTTGATAACATTAACTATTTACATAACAGGTGTTTCTGTGAATGCTCATAGAATATTTGTTTGCTACTCATGATTATTCTAGTTCAAGTTTGTCTACCGAATCAATGAATATCAACACACAAGTTTAAAATAAATGCAAATACTAAATTGTCCGTATGGAGAGAATCACGTTACTCTTTATTTTAAAAGCTATTAAATCAAGTACAAAAATATCCAGAGTATAGGGCTATCGGAAATAGTTCACAAGTATATTAAATCTGAGATGTTTGCTTTAGTCCACTCTCGATTGTAGGATTTCACAATTCCCTATGCATAAGTATACCTGTGTGAAATTTGACGTTTTCTGCAAAACTAAATTTACAGTAACTACTACGTCACTATTATTTAGTCAATTCACTTTGAGACTATTATCTATTATTACGATAAATTGGGTTACTTTAAAGGCATGTGAATATTACGATATAGTAGATCTTTGTTTTGTTTTTTAAAGTTTTTATCAACTATTCTATTATTTAGATAATTTATTTTAGCATATGATAAATAATTAGCTAGACTAAGAGGCCTGCAGTATCCATAATAAAATAAAAACAGTAAAACGGTTCAGATATCACGTGGCCCTAGATTGTTAGAAACTACTAATGGAGCGTCTACCTTCTGAGAGGAGCATCAAGAACAGAGTAAAATAGGGCTCTCCACTGGCAATTTTATAACCTTTTATGAGATTAATTTGGCATACAAATGCTCCCACGCTTAGACCTCCCTTGTTTAAAAGTATTCTTTACTACGGCTGTTTTGTCCAGCTATGCACAAAAACCCTTACACAACTCCCGTAACATGTACTCTGATTCAAAACCCCTTGATGACCTCTGGGATACCATGTGGTGATACTAAAATAGCCCAACTTAATATCTTTGAGCACCCTAATAATTATCGTGTATTTTCTCTCGCCGCATCTTACTAACCGTTCGGGTTATACGCCTATGTACTAAATACACTAATGGCTTAGGAAAGAAGATGTTTAATTTAGACTAAGTGCACCCATATTTGCTTGGAAGGAAATTGAAAACCACTGAACCCTGATCTACCCGTTTTCGGCAGTCTAGTCTAATACGAGAGTATCAAATTAGACCAGGCTTTCACCAAAGCGGTCCAGTTGTCCTGTTGTTCTCTTCCTTCAACTGAAATGCGTGTAACTATTAAAATATCAACTAACATTAGGCCTATAGTGTTATTAATAAAGCGTTTATATAAAATCACATAGTTTAGCTTATTCAACTAAATACATTTGTATCTTGACAGTAATACTATTTTATATTGACAGAAATTATACTTATATATTATTAAACCAAAATTACCGTCTCATTGCGGTTATATTAAATAGTTCATGCACGATCTATATCCGGTAAAGTGGAATTACTAAGAAAACTTAAAGAAAATAAGGGTGTATTTAGCACTAAAATTACAAGACAATGATTAATATGTTAACTGGGAGAGGAAACAATAAGACAAATTTCCAAGTATATTAAAATATGATATTACATTAGAGACACTATATGGTTCTTATCACAATATAGTTTATTTAATTTTTCTTATCTAACACTGGTCTTTCAACTGGGACGTATTTGGTTTTGGAGGAAATTATGCAACGTAGTTTCAGGCCCATTACTCTTAGATGCTATGTTGGAAATATTCTGGGATATGTTTCAAGCCCAGTTACTGTTTGGTTATCAGATGGTTTAAGACTAAATAAGTCAAAACTCTAGCTTCACACTAAACTATAATATAATATTATATTTGTTATTTTACATCGATATGGAATATAGTGTGTTAATTGAGGTTTAATATGTTATTAATTTGAGATGAAACAGGAAGAATTTCTGCAATCCTGAACCACAATTGAAATATTTTAATTTATTTGGGAAGTCTGGCAATGTGTCTTAACATGTTTTTAAAAAGTATTTCTTTTTACCTATTCAAGCTATACTTATACACAAATCTCGATAATTTAAAATGATGGAATTTTTTTGTAATAAGTGTACCCACATTTGATCGTACAGACGGGACGTGAACTTGTGATAAGTTGTTTACTCGTGAAAGGCCAACTTCGCGGTAGACTCCCCACTTGTAAAAAAAATCTTATTTTTATAATTCAAATCGTTTGTTCCAGTTTTTTCAACTAAAATTTCCGTTTTTTCCGTTTCGATAAGCCAACAAATGGTATGGTTACATTTGGGAGGTGGGTTCCTTCCAACCAGACCCCCCCACCCCCTACCCACACACCCACACAAACACACACACTTTTGTTCCGGATTGTTCAATACATAATTTCGTTTGTTCAATTTAATACGCCCACAAATGATACATTTACATTAAACGTCCGTGAGCTCTCCCCTCTCTCTTAAAAAACAATGTTTTTATGATAGCAGTCGTCTTTTCTTCGTTTTACCTGGTTTGACCAACAAAAAATATATATATTTTTTCCCCTTTGGATACGCTCACAAATGATATGTTTACTTAGGACATCCAGGAAGTTGCCTCTCCCTTTCTTATCTAAAAACTTTTTTAAAAAATTATATTTTAATGATCTCAATAGTTGGTTTTCCAGGTTCCAAAATGTTCCTAGAAAGATTGTTTGTTTCGGCTTTTACACCTATGTATGTTCGCATTGTACGTCTGCGAAGTTGACTTACCTCAATCCCCCAAACACACACTTTTAAAAATCAATGTGTTTAAGATTGCAATCGTTTATTCTTCATTGGTTTCGGATGGCTCCTCCAAAAAATAAACACGTTTTGTTTTGGCAGGACCATACATGATAAATATACATTTGGAGTGCTGTTTGACTGCATTATTGAAACTACACTCCCCACATACCAGTACATATACTTATTTGAATAATGAAATTTTATTTTTGCGATAAATAATAATTTTTCTGAGCTCTTTTTGGGTATTTTTCAAAAGATGTTGGTTAATTCCTTTTGTACAGCCTCAAATATTTTTTTAGTATTAGCTCTCTCCCCTTCTTTAAGAAATTGAAATTTTTTTTATAGATTGTTGTTAGTTTGTTAGAATGCTCCTTAATATGTCTATCTTTACTCAGTTCTGAATCGCTTTTAAAAAAGTGTTTATTTCATATTGATGGCTTTAAAATTATTTTATTTTTGTCACTAGGACAAGCTCCATTCCCACATTTCAACTAGTTAAATAACAACATTTATATTCTTTATATTTTATATAGTTTCTAGTTTGTTCAAGATTTTTGTGCATCATTTTTTAATTTGTTCGTTCTTATGTATTTTACAAATGCTAATAAACTTGTGATACTAGTGATGATGATGGCCTTTTGTGTGCATGACCTGTATGATCACACAGAATGTTAAGTAAAGAAGGTGTCACCCTCTAAGTCTATAGTATGGACAATCTTGTCTTGGATTCACTCACAATGTACAATAGAACAATAAAGTGGCTAAGCAGCAAGTCAGAAATATAAAAACTGGAGAACCTGGTTAACAACTTACTGTATGCCATAAAATTCATTCAAGAATAATCATTGTATACCTCACTACCCCATTTCTGAGATCTTACCGCCCTATCCAGTGAGATCATAACTAAGTTCTCCTGAAGCGTTGAAATCACACCCTCCTTTGTTTTACTACTATTACTATCATGATATAGTAAGTAGTATATTTGACCACAAAGTGACATTCTGGAGGAAATGTCATTTATTCCTATTCTACCACTTGCGAAGTAGACTAAGAAACTCCTTAACAGTGAAAATGATTTATTCAAATTAATTAAAGTTGAAGTAATGGGCTCCAGACTTAGATGGCCATAAACGTACCTATAGAATGCCCTAAAAGTTATAAAGAGTAAAAACAAATTTACATAAAAACAACTAGGAATTCAAACAATAAATCTAAACGAACGCATACGATTAACTCAAACTCGCACTTTGCAGATAAAAACTAAAAAATAGATATGCAATTAAAGTCCTTTAGCAAACAAACTCTTGAATTATATTAAAAATAGCATTGATTTTTTAAAATCTTTTCAAAAATATTCCATCCTTGCAAAACCTTTCACCACTTAATTGCAGCGTCTCATCGGCAATATGTACACTCCGTCAAGATTGTAGGTAGCAAGGTATTGACTCAGCCTGCAAGGTATGCTATACATCCACACATGACTGCAAAATAGTTTGCCTAAATACGTCCAAGGCCGGATTCAGAGAAAGCCTTAGGTCCTTAAATTATTTCTTGCCTGTAGGGAAGGAGTGATGGGGGAGGGGTAATGTCTTTTTGTGGTATCCAAATAGTTTTATCAACTAAATTAATTTTACTTTTTTGCTCCCTTCATAATAAAATCAATTATTCTTTACATACTCAGCTAATTAATTAGGTTTGGTCTCATTAACAAATTGGCTTTTTTTTAAGCTGTAAAGATTTAACCACGCCACTGATTATTTTGGCAGCAGTGCTACCCAAGGTTATTGGTTTTGCTTGGTAACATAATGCAGGTCTCCCTATTTTCAAAATCTTTATTACTGTGAATAGCTAATTGCGAATTTATTAAATATTATTTATTATATTACACATATGTAGTGCAAATAATATATTAAATCTAAAAGATTTTTACTATGTTTTTAAAACACTGAGTTAATTATTTTTATATAATTTAAGGGTCCCATTCATGATTTAAAGTTGTTTATATTATTTCCGGGTGTAAAAAAGATATTTGATAAAATTTTATTCATTGGACATATTTTAGTTATAAATGGTAATTTATTTGTTTCTTCAAAGTTATTATGAATGTCTATATTACTTTGTGGTACCATAGTTCGATTCCATACTTTAACTAATGTCACCAAAACGTCCACAATATAACAATTAGTAAAAATTTTGATAAATAATTTTATTGATAAAAATATCGTTTATTAAGATTTACTTTGATTATTATATTCTAATAAATTAAATGTATAATGTTAACTGTGGTTTGGTTTTTGTCAAATATTTTTTTTTTACTAATTATATTTTGGAAATCCAAACCATAATACTGGTTAAGTCATCTGAAAGTATTAATATAACATCAGAATGGGGAGGTTTAAATGAATGAAAAGAAGAGAGAATTTTTTGGGGGGTTTACGAGTTTAGAAACACTTTAAATGATATCTATGCTTGTTTTAGGTTTCAAATGTAAATATCTTCAAGTAAAAAGTTATTGTTGATTCTTTAATGTTTTTAATATGACCTGGCGGTCTAAGGATAAGATGTCAGACTTTGGTACTGTGGGTCCAGGGTTCAATCCTCGGCTCTAGCACAGATTTATCTGATTTACAAATCCTTCCCTCAACCCTGACAAGACGTGTATTAATAACAACTTGGGAATGTGTGGAATGCCAGGCCTCCACCGTGTTTTGGATTCATCCCACGTTAAACTGTAGGTCCTCCATTTCATATCATAATCACCCTACCATTACACAATAACGTAAGTGCGTATAGCCCGAACGGATAGTCAGACGCGGTGCTAATAATATAATATATATTAACTTTGTTTACAAACGTCTGTCTGTTGCCAAATATACATGAAACTTCCAAACAGTTGTGGTGCCTTTATTTACATTCGATTAATTCGATAGGATCTAGCATACATACAGTCAAGGTTTGAGTCTCCGCTAAAGATAAAGCTGGTTTTATTTAAATCTGTAACTTAGGATCTCTGAAACCACTTAACCGTGAACTACCACTTAACCACTTAACAGTGAAATAATTGTAATCGGGTGTTTTGGTGTAAGTCCTGGTGAAGTGTCAGCTGGATATGCATATATACCTCTGGAACCACTTAACCGATTGGGATGTAATTTTTATTTTTTTGTATAATATTTATCCAGGCATGTTTTAGCATGATATAATCAGGTTTTGTGTTGTGAATCTCGGTAAAGGACCAGCCGGATATTTGTGTATATCTCTGAAATAGCAAACTAATTCCGGTGTAGATTTTTTACATTATGTAGGATATTAACCAAGCAAATTGTTGCATGATATACTTAGGTGTTGGGTTTCGAATCCCTGTTAAAGTTTCATATGGATGTTGTAAATATTTTATCTAGAATATTTATTACCACATAATTGATTGCAGTGAAGTTTTTTTAATTATGTAGAATTTATATCCAGGCAAGTTTTAACATTAGTTTAATCAATTGTTTTGCTTTGAGACCCTGGAACTGCTGACAGGTCTATTGTTAATGGATTAATTGGATCAGCTAAAAGGTGAAATTCCGTTCTTCCGCGAAGGAGATAATATAGTTCAGAGTGAACTATAGGATAAAATGTATATGTAATATTATATTACCTATTTTATCCACCTTTGCTACTCATCTGGGCTACATGCCTTAAATAATTGTTGTAGGATAGTGATGACGATACAAATTTAAGAGGATGTAACCTTAAATGCTAGGAGAGAAGTTGGTTAATAATGTAGGAAAATGTCCCTCAATATTTTCGGCCAGTATGAGAACCCTGTTTCATCCTTCACTGAAAATGGACCATTTGAGAAAATTTTGTCCACGTGACTACCGATGCAGTAGAAAAAATTTATTTACTGTATTTCCTAGAATATTTAGTTTACTTTGTAATTTTGTTTACTATAAGATATCAAATATTAAATGTGTATATTTCAAGAATATATCTCACTGGTCTATAATCTACTATTTTTGTGCTTTCATCTTTAAGTTCAATCAATTATTTTACTACAATGATATTAACAACATCTCTCAGACCCGCCTCGATAGTGAAGTTAAATAACGCGCTAGTTTCATGTTGAGCTAGACCGACAAGGATGGGGAGATCGAGGTTCGAATATCGCTCGAGTTAACTGGGGTGAGTTATTTCCAAAATTATTTTCCACTCCTCCTCCATGAAGAGGCGGGTTCACTTCCTCTAAATTCAACCGTACTAATTCCTGACCCTTTAGAATAGTTATTACTTAAGCGTATTGTTCGAACGGGTAGTAAGACGCGCTGCTAAAATTTAAAAACACTCAACAAGTTTACGTATGCAATTCCTTTAAATACTCTTTCCTTGTTCTATTGATTTAAGATTGACTATATGAAGGTTATCTGAGAAACGGGAAATTTTTCCTGGCCTTCAAACATATGAATAAATAGTTCGTTCTCTGTGTGCTAGCTGGCTGTGAAGGTCCGACTATAGCGTAAAATAGTTAAATGGCGCTTGTCTAAAAAGAGGTTTTGGATCAGTTTATCACTATCAAAATACTGGAAGTTTGGAATGCAGTTAAACTTTCATACATCTTCTAGACATGTATGTCTTGCAGTAAGCCAACAGTTATTACTCCTTCCAAGCTAATTTCAAGAATAAATAAACGATGTATTTTCTTAGTCTGCACTACAAATTATATATTAAAATACCATACTCCTAATATTTATGTTTAAATTCCGCCCGTTGTTGTGCTTTTATTTATATCTGTTATTACTTCACTGTCAGAGAGCCTTAGCATATAGGTAATTTATAAATAATAGTATATATATCTAATTTATTTGAGGTGCCTAACATGCACTTTATGCACCGACCGATTATATCAGTACACGATAATTTCTATGAGCGATATTGTGATGACCTACCAATTTTACAAGGAAAGGTATATTCACACACCTTCCAGGGTTCTGTTAAATGCCACAATCGTATTGAGACCAACCTCACTTCCCCTCAGAATGAAGTTGTGCCACGTATTTTTAGCGATCCAGAAAAATCAATCGACCTCAGCTGGGTTTTAACTAATAGCTAGGATACAATATATCAATACGTATAAAAAATGTTTCGAAATATTTTTGTAAATTTTTAGACACAATCATAATTATTATAACCTATTTGTCATATTATTACTATTGTAACTGATTTTGGCCTACAGATGTTAAATTGTATCGAATATGTATCTGATTAAATACAAATGTGTACGAAAATTAATGGTTTAGGTTATTACTAAATCTTCATAGAAACGTGTAGTTTACTTGTCTTAACTCAGTCATTATTACAAATAAATTTAAAATACTCATAAGCGACAAAAATACAATCTTCAAGAGAATAAAACCTTGTTGTTATACAATTGTTTTAAAATATAATAAAAAAGATATTCAAATTATGATAGAATTAAAAAATAAACACGGGTAAAATACACTCAAAATCACAACACATTTTTTGGTTTCCATACCAAAAATTGAACTCTTATGAAAAACTCAATATATATATATATATCTTTTCGGTTCCACACAGATCTCAATATTTGAACGGTTAGATATATAAGCCAAAACTTTGGTTGCAGTTAAGTTATAGCGTGCTCACATGAAATGGGCTGATAACAATTTTGAAAAAAGATGAATAACGGAATTTTTGTTTCATTAAAAGTAAGTATACGTTTTATTATTATTATTATTATTACCCATTCATGCAGGGTATTTTTAAAAGCTTTTACATTGAGGGTTTCAAATATATATATACATATAAAATATTTGAATATAATAGTATGAATATATTATCATTTTTTTAAAAAAACAATTTTCTCATAAACGGAGTTTTAAATATGTTGGAAATTCACTGATAAAAAGGAATATTTAAAATCAAATGTTTTATAATGTAAAAATGATTGTATTTATATGCAAATAATACTTTTCGAAATATTTGTATATTACTCTCACTCGGTACTTTTACTCATGAATGCCTCCTACCAACTACTTTCGATGGAGCAGAACCGCATAGACGAGAAGATAATGAGCTTCGGCACGAAATCCAAATAACCTGCACCGTGTGCACACTTGATCCTTAATAATGCATACATTAAAGATAAACAAAGAATGAAAAATAGCCAAACAACACAAACTATTAAGTCATAGAGATATTGCTGAAAGTTTGTTTTCTAATAATTTGGGTTCCTAGTTAAGGCTAAATTAATATTTAATATAAATGAGTAAACACTAACTTTTCTTATTTTATTCAATAAAACATAATCGATCTCACGTAGAGAGCAGCGTAGCATCTTAAGGTTTCATTTTATAAATTTATTTGAGTCATCTGATTTGCATTTTCTTAACCAAGTGATAAAATCAGCCCACTACTTTGGTACTATCTTAAAACTTGAAGAGACACAACATCACCGTCCTGTAGCTCTTCAGTTTAGAAGAAGCAGCTAATGTTTCACAAAAATAAAAGTTCCATGGTGTCAGGAATCGAACCTATTTTCCCTAAATCAGTACAAAAACATGCTATCGATTGAGCTAAACTGTCGCAATATCTTTACGTTAAATAAATCTTTAAATCGTGCTTTTGCAGGATTCTTGGTTTAGAAAGCATTTATTATAATAATAATAAGGTAATCAATAATAATTTGAAGAGTATGAAATTTTAACATATAAGTAGTAGTGCAGTCTAAAAACACATAATTTATTTTTTCTTGAAATTAACTTGGAAGGAGTAGTAACTGTTGGCTTACTGCAAAACATAAATGATTAGAAGATATATGAATGTTAACTGCATTAGAAACTGTCAGTATTTTTCTAGTGAATTACTTGATAAAGTGAATAATGTGATCCAACCCTCCTTTTAGACAAGCGTCATTTATCTACTATACGCTATACGAGAACCTTCACGGCCAGCTAGCATGAACAGAACAAACTATTTATTAATATGTTTGAGTGACAGGAAAACTTCACTGTTTCTCAGATAACCTTCAGACAGTCATTCTTAAATCAATAGGACAAGGAAAGAGTGTTTTAAGCAATTTTTGAGTGTAGTTTTATTTTTTATTTTTAGCACCATGGCTTACTACCCGTTCTGTTAATACGCCTAAGTACTAATATTCTAATGAGTAAGGAATTAGAAAGTTTGAAGATAGAGGAAGTGAACCCGCATTTGCGTGGAGGGAGAGTTTAAAACCATTTAGGAAAAACTTCCTGAGTTCACCCGAGCGAGATTAGAATCTCGATCTCCACATCATTGTCAGTCGAGCTAAACAGTAAACTAGCGCGTTAGATAACTACAACACAGGGGCGGGTCTGAGAGTTGTTGATAATCTCAGTGTGGTAAAAACATTATTGGTTGAACTTAAATAAGAAATCTCCACGTTAATAATAGATTATAGACCAGTATTATATCTGCACGAAACACTCACAAAATAAAATATTTAATATCTTATATTAAAAAATACAAAGTAAAATAAATATTCTAAGAAATATGGTAAATAATTTATATTATACTGCTTCGGTATTCATGCGGACAAAAAATTTTCTCCCTTGGTCCATTTTCAGCGATAGATGAAACAGGGTTGTAGTTCTGGCGGGGAATATTGAGACACGTTTTCTTTTATTGTTTCCCAATTTCCCTCCAAGCAAATTTGGTTACATAACCTCTAATTTGTATCTTTTTCATCACTATCCCTCATTAATTAGTAGTAAATATGGTTGAAATAAGTAATATTATGTTACTTATAAATATTAATATATATTTCACTCTGGATTACATTATCCCCTTCACGTAAGAACGGAATTTCACCTTCCGGCTGATCCACAAAATCCATTATAGCTAGGCCTGTCAGTATTTCCAGGGAGTCACAGCAAAACACCTGATTAAACTAATGTTAAAACCTGCCTGGATATAAAAACTACGTAAGCCTAGTTGAAAAAATTTACACTGCAATCGCTTTAGTGGTTATAAATATATTAGATATAATAAACACAACATCCATTCTAAACTTTAACAGTAACTCGAACCCCAAAACCTAAATCTATAATACTACAATTTCCCTGGTTGGTATCCTACAGAGTAGAATTAACTACGGAATCCGTTGTTGACACATATCCGGCTGGTCCTTCACCGAGACTCACAAAAACACAAAGCATGATTAAATCATGCTAAGTTTGCATGGATAATTATTCTACATAAAAAAACTACATTTAAATCGGTTAAGTGGTTCCATAGATATATACAATATCCGGCTGGAACTTCACCGGGACTCACACCAAAACACCCCATTGTAATAACTATACTAAAAAATGTTTGGATAAATATTCCACAGAATAATAAAAAATACCCCACAGTAATTGTGTGGTTCCATTAATGTACACAGGCAATCAGCTGGCCTTTTTCACCGGGAATCACACCGAAACAACTTATTATAAAAAAATAATGCTAAATTCTGTCTGGATATTGGTTCAGTACAAAAGTAAAAACCGCAGCGCAATTGGTTAAGTAGTTCCAGAGATAAATATATTCGGCCGTATCTTTAAAGAAAAATCAAACCCTGACTGTATGTGTGCGAGATCCTTTCTTAGCAGACATCCTGATGAATAGATATAAATGCATCGCTATAGGTTGTGAAATTCCAGGTATATTTGGCTATAGGCAGATATTCTTAAAAAAAAGTTCAGAACTACAATACGTTTTTACTTAAATATATTTACATTTCATACCTTAAAAAAGCCGAGATATCATTTGAAGTGATTTTAAGCTCGTTAACCAAAATATACAATATTTCTTCTTTCTTTTCACTTATTATTTAAACCTCCTCACTCTGATATTAAATTAATATTTGCCTACGACATGGTCAATTTTATTGTTTGGATTTCTAGAATTGATTTCGTAAAAAACCGATTTGACAAAAATAATAACAGTTAACAATATACATTAAATTTATTATAAAATGATAATAATTAACTTAAAAATTAATAAACCACACCTTTTCTCAATCAAAGTATTAATTATTATAGCTTTTTACTAAAAGTTATATTGTAGCCGCTATAGTAACTTTAAATAAAGTATGAAATGGAATTATGGTCCCACAAATCTATACACAGTTATAATGACTTTGAAGAAACAAATAAGTTCAATTTTATAACTAAAATATGTCCAATGGATAATATTTTATTAATATCTGTTTTTCTTGTCCACCCGGAAATAATATAAAAAAAATTAAATCAGGAATAGGACCCTTAAACTACAGAAGTTTTTTCAAACTCATCTTCTTAAACATAAAGTAAAAATCTTTTATAGTTAATCTGTTATTTATGTTACATGTCTGGAATATAATAATTAATCATCGATAAAGTTAAAATTGGCTATCAAGAGTATTGAAGATTCTGGAAAAGGGGATACTTGCTTTATGCTACCATGTAAAACCAAACAATGTGGGTAACAGTGCCAAGACAACATTTGACGTGGTTAAATTTTAAATAGCTAAAAAAAAATCAGCCTGTATGTTAATGAGAGCAAACATAACTATTTATCTTGGTATGTAAATAATAATTATTGACTTTATCATTATCAGAAGAATAAAGTAAAATAAATTTGGTAAATTAAGGCACTTGGCCATCGCTAAAACACATAACCCCTCTCCCATCACTCCTTTTCAACAGTCAAGAAATAATTTAAGGACTTAAGGCCTTTTCTAACTGAGGCCTTGGGCGTAGCTAGGCAAACAATTTTTAAGTCATATGTGGAGGTATAGCATGCCTCGTAGACTGAGGGATTAAGTTGCTACCTTTCAAAATTGACGGAGTGTACGTTTACGTTACAGACATGACAAACAAGGAGGACACACAGTTAATATTCAACATTATCTTTTTATTCCAACAATTCTTGGATTAAAAAAATATGAGTATTTATGCAATCATAAAATAACGATAGTATTTAAGAATATACCAATTTAACATAGGTGCCTGGAAATTATTCAAAAATGCTGAAGAGTTACTCATAAAGGATGCAAACAAAGAAAATATTACCTAAAACCCAAAACTACAAAACTTTATTAAAAATTATCTGTAAAAAAAAAGTGTACAAATCCAAGGGACTATGAACAGAATTAATGTACAAATGAGCATTGTCTGGAATGTATAAAAAAATACAATCTTGTCATCAAAATTTCGTCCCTGCTTATTAGTTGATTAATTTTCAAATTAAAAATAATTTGAACATTATTTATTTTAAATATTCTGAATAAACGTATTGTAAGATTTTTAAATACAAATTATTTACTGATTAATCATGAAAGATATTTTGTATTTATAATCTAAACATAACTATGTTTAATAATGCTAATATTTATTTTGTAAGTAGTAATAGATGATAAGCTTATATCTTCTTAATTACTATCTTTTGTTCTCTTCTCCTTATTTTATATAATATTAAGTCTTCTATGAAGACGACATGTTTCAGTGATGTGACATCATCTTCAGGTCTTTTTTGTAATAAAAAATGATTTATTTTAATCTATACTATTGGAAAGTTTGTTAATTTTGGTGGTGTTATATGTAAGAATATTTCGTGGAATGATAAATAATATTGTCATAGAATATTAAACCTTATTAATAGGGCCCGGATGTTGTTGACGTAAAAAAATTAAAATATGCAATTTAAACTGAGAAAAAATGACTTTATTAAATGACCTAAAACTTAAGAAAATGCATCATTAAATGAAAAAAATGATCTTATAATGAATGTCTAAAAATAATTCTTCAGATAATTGGCACAAAATAATATGAAATCATTTAATTCACCTTAGTCTGAGTTGCACTAAACTACAAATGTCATTCTCAGGTTGTCAAAAGTGAAGGATCCACGGTTATCTGCCAGGAAGTTTTTATACCTCGAAAAGTTGCGTTCTACATCAAATGATGTGATTGAAGCGTACTTGAAGTGGGGAAGATCGTTGGCTCTTAAATCACCCTCAATCCCATCCATGAAATATTTATTACCACAGAGTATATGTGAGACTTGAAACAAAATTTTATACCTGGTATTCTTATCCAGCAATTTTTTTAAGTTTACATGAAATAGCTGTAGCAATATTTCCACGAGAGTTGTTAACATCAGTCTCCACCTGTTTGACTAGGGAAGTGGAATCTACAATTCCCTCACCCCTTTTTTGCAGTGATGTGATCGTTGTCAACAATAATGCAAAGTTCAATCTAATAAATGCCAAACTGGCCTTCATGTTTGGTTCAGAGAATGTATCTTGAGCAATTTGTATTGAAGCAGCTTCTTCACAATCAAAACTATGGACTATTTGTTTCACTACCTGTAAATGTTCACAACGATATAAGAATTAATTTAACTATGTTCCCCAGCGTGCGATGATAGGCTATGGTGGTAACGCGATGTCCTGTGCTTCTGCTTTGAAATGTATGTACAGCTCAAGAGAGTGCTTTTAAGGAAACCTCTTTTAATTGTTGCCACAAGCATGTCAATGTTGGGAAAATTTGCTCGCACTTCTTCACAAACTATATATGGATTATGTGCTAGGAACATGACATGTACCATTTCACGGTAAAATACCATCAATGAATCAGCTGCTCGTACCATATATGGTGCTGCATAACTTATAATTAAAAGCACATTGTCATGTTTTATGCCCTCAGGCCACAGAAGAAACATATCACTGCCAAACATTTTGGATGATATCGAGTAATTGGCCTTTTCTTATACTTCGGAGGTTAGTAAAAATATTTAACCTGGTATATTCAATTCTAATGTTCCAATCACAAAAATTGTCTACATAGCACCCCTCAGCATCAGTGCTCTCATCAATAGAAACCCATAGCTTCTTTCCGCGAGTACCACAACTTATTTTATTTAAAGTTTCTTTGTAACACTGAAGAAAATAATTCTTACATAAAGTCGACTTGTCTAATATTTCTTGGTTCGTGTATATTTCCAAAAATGCATATAATTTTGTAGTATAGAGTTTACACAGTGGGATGTTTGCTGACACTAACACATCACACAGTTCTTTACTAAACTGTGAGGACTTGGAGGATGTTGAAGCAACTGAAGGTAGCAAGCGTTGGAATGCTGCTTTCTTTGATGGAAGCTCATGAGCACACACATGCTTCTCGCGACCAATATGCTGTGCCACAGTAAAAAGTCTTTTAGCCGATACTTAGGTTTCGCTCAACTTCTATCAGTAGAAAACACACTAGCACCAAACTTGGCTACTATTTGTCTTAAATGAACTTAGACACTAGGTTTAATTTTAGGCATTTTCAAAGTGGTGTCGAAACACTACAATGTACTGCACGCCAAAGAACTACACCAACTGCACTCTGTGAACTGTTCATGGATAAACCACGCTTTCTCCTTCCCCTTTCCCTTCCTCCCTGACGGATTTATGTGCCAGAGGAGTGCTTGTGACACAAGGTAACATTCCAGATATTCTATTCTGCAAATAATTTGCTTCCAGCAAAAACTAGTGTAGGCCTGTCTTTGTATAGCCAACTAACTTTCAGCCAGTTATTAGCAAAATAATATTATGTTGAAAAGTTTTATTTCAGTTTTTGAATTTTTTTATAAACTTCTACTTAAGGCTTGGAGACATAATAAGTTCATAAAATAATATAAAACAAGATGACCTAAAATGACAAAATTCTTCAAAAAATGACCGAATAATTATCCAAAATCCATTAAAATTCTCTCAAAATTTAAAAAATGCAAAAAATAAAGCTTAATAAAATGTTTGTATTACGGGATGTCTTAAACATAGTTTATATATATTGGAACATTGCAACAGACCGCTCGGTGAAAAGATGTCATGTCATCAACATCCTTGCCCTACTTATTAAATATTAATATTAGCCTTATTAAATATAACTAGGTTGAGAATATTTTATGATTAATATCGTATTTAACACGCTTATCTGAAGGTTGGATTAGTATAAGTGTTTGGATCTGAAATTAGATTATTCAATGCTCGGGATATTATATTTCATATCTCTTATAAATGAAAAATATTTTCTATGAAATAAATTGTTGATCAAAATTGATTAGATAAAAAACTGTCCATGTAAAACATTTATATCTTTAGAAAGTGTATTAGCTATACAGAGGAATCATAATTTCCGACCTAAAAATGACAGAAATAAATTATTGTTATGTTTTGTGGAACAATCTGGAACAAACAAGAAATAAAAGATCGCAACCATAAGTATGTCAATTTTCAAAAGTGATGGGGAGGTTGGCTAACGTGAGTTTGGACACCTCCAATGTAAATATACCATTTGTTGGTTTATTTAAACGGAACAAACTATATTTTAAACATTCTGGAACGAAAGAGGAACAAACGATTGCAATCATAAAAACATGAATTTTTGGAAGTTGGGGGGTGGGAGGCGAAGTACTGTGAAATTGGCCCTCCTATTGTAAACATAGTATTTTTAAGCTTATAAAAACGGAAGACACGATAATTTTTGCAGACCAATCTGGAACAAACGAGGAATAAGCGATTGCAACAGTAAAATCATTAATAAACAAGTTCAAGTCCCGTTTGCACAAGAACAAATGCAGATCAACCTAAACTTTTTTCGGAATAACACAAAAGGTTAAAAATAACTGTAAAGATATCTTAAAAAAGGTTAAAATCTTTAATAAGGCTAAATGAGGTAAAATAGGTAAAAGTGATAAATGCAGTTAAAAAATTATGAAATATTTTTTGAATGGATTTAATTACATATCTTTAACAACTAATTATCTATTCTTTGAAACTCTTTCATTCTAATTAGCAACAATAGGCAATACTTCAAAATATTATGTATTTATAGAGAATTTATAGCTACAATATTCTAAAGTAAGGTCATCTTTTAAAATATGTTCATTTTATATGTATATTTTGACATTGAATATTAGTCAACTTACTTTCCCATTTTTTATCACAATCCAAACTAATAGGATTGATATATGAACATAGTTTAAGCTCGGTTATTATTACTTGTTGTTAATTTACATTATATTTAAAATAACAAAGCTAATTATAGATTACCATTGCGAAAAACGGCTACATAAGCAAGTTATACTTTATATATATATATATATATATGTATATATATATATATTATTTGATGAAAAGATATTATGTTATTGATCTGAGAGTTTCCCGCAAGCGTCACAAAGGCCCGCTCAGATATGCTAGGCATTTGATCTTTAGTGGTCTATGGGACGCTATCATATCACATACGTTTAGACCCCATTTTAGATTGAATTTTTTTTTGTTTTATTTTATTACTAATATGCTATTTTTAAGCTGTATTTCCTGAAACTGTTATTTAAGGTTCAGTTAAAACTACTTCTCTTCTGGTAATATCATGGACTGCATTCCGGAACTCAAACTATTTTTGCAAAAACAACGTTTCCTGAGAACTAGAAACTTTACATTGAATTTTTCTTTCACTTTGTTATTCTCACTAATACATCAATCCCTCCTTAGTTCATCATTTACTAACACTTTTAATTTTATATTTCTAAAATACCCCACCTTTTTCATACCCCTATCTTGGTTCTATTCACCCTTATTACAACTTCTCAACATTCCAAGTTAATATATCATCGTCGTGTTAGGCTTTTAAAATTGAAACCATGGTTCGAATACCATTCACATACATTATAGCTGATTTAAGTTATAAATCCTTCTCCCTCTCCTCAGGAGAATAAGGTTAGCCTTTCTTTAAAATTAGTTTCACAATGTGCACGGTAACATGTAACACTATACTAAATCTCATTCTTTTTTCTATTTCTTCCGTTTTTCTCGTGTGTGACCTCTCTCCCTAATCTCTATCCTTTATTATTCCTAGCGTTCTACGCTCTGTAAAACTTTCCATCACCAAGTTTTTCTTATTCTATAGTGATTAATGGATTTATATTTTCCCTATTATCTCATTATTAAAGTCATGTAAACGTGGTTTAACAATTTTTTCGCCCCCAAGTTCATATTTAAAAAAAAACATTATTTCAACTCATTATATATTCCATAGCTCTTTTTCTTCAAGTATGGCTTTTTAACTAGGTATATATTGTGTATGCTAATGTGTTCGGTTTGTAGTACCCGAATGGCCAATACTTAGCTCACAGTGTAATTGATGCTGTCGCTTTTACAGTTATGAATAAACGAAGTAAGGCCTCTGTGTAGAGTTTAACATAGAATAAAGTCAGTTTTAAAACATATGCTCATACAATCATACTGTCAAAAAAAAGTGCATGGTGAGTACATCTTTTATTGAAATGTCTCAATTCCTTCTTTCCAAACACCAACCAAACAAAGTTAACAATATGTAATGTTTTTTAATTATCTTGTCTTAGTAGTAGTTAGATTGTAGGCTTTATAAAGTTGTTGTGTTATTTTTGTACTTTTTATTTTATTTGAAAAAACCTCGATTATTAGAAATTAAATTATTGGCCCGCAACATTATGAAAATACAAGCTGGAAGGGAGCTTGTAAGGAATCTTATGTTATATATCTTTATTATGACTGTCAAATAGTTTCAAAATAAATTAGGGACATAAAATCACACATACAAGCAAATCTCTTTTAACTTTCTAATAAGCAAAAGTTTAAACACAATCTAATAAAAAAAAATGCTGTTAGCTAAGGCAAATAAGTTCAAATATAATTATGTTGTGGCTCTACAGTAGCTCCGGAGCGAGTATAAACTTCGTCAGAGGGCGAAGGAAATATTTGGGACAGGTGGAATGTAACAACCACTAATGAATCCTCACAAAATCTATTCGACGGAATGGTATTGACAGAGTTGACAATGATTGTGTTAAGGGACCTTTGTGAATACAACGCGCGCAATAGAGGTGACGAATGGGGGTGTGGAAATAGAGTCAGCAATGGCTTGTTTACCTTTCTCAGAGCAGTAAATTGGATCTCAGCCATGATGTTGAGTGTAAGTAAACTGAGCCTAAACTACCTACTATAACAGAAAACCGAGGGTAGAAATGACTAAACTGAGTAACCACATTAAAACAAAGTTTTATTTTGTTAAAGCCGTTTCTTTAAAATTGTAATACGCATAAGTAATATATAATATTAGACATTAAGGGACTAAGCTTAACTAAATATATGTGAATATGACTGAAATAACTAAATGTAATTGAATAATCGAACTATAATATATCCCGGTAACTAGGCATATAAGTTATTGTGTTCTACTAGAAAAAAGGCAACAAGGAAAAATCAATCATGATGTTTATAAATAAAAATATTTAACAAAGTTTACTTAAATCTCTTCAAGTTTTTTTTAGAGTACCTGCATGATGTTTTACTATCCAACCGGGCTATTCTTGTAGAATCCTTTTGATCCTTCGGGGAAATAGGACGGCATACAACATTACAAATACATAAAAAAAAAAGTGAATGCAGAATGCTTTGTCATGACTTTGTTTTATGAATATATCATCTCCTGAATTATTCCCTTATGTCCAGCCAATTCTACCACAGCACGCTATAGGCCTAGTAGGAATTGGACATTAATTTTAAAAGTGTAGAAAATGAGTACTTTTCAACCCTAAGGAAAAAACATGTATATAATTGAGTAATTCAGCAAATCACTATTTATGTCATGTGGTTGCCAAGGACTACATAGATATACTTATTAATCACACCTTAAAGATAGAAATCCCACCACCAACATCTCTGCCAGATAATATGAAAGCTTATTCCAATGGAAAAATTCAATTAGATGCAAATAAACCCATTTACATAAAGCAGCTTCTTGGTTACATTTAAGTGGAAAACAAGGACTTTTAAAACGAACGGTTAAACTGGTCAACCGTAGAAGCAGAGGCAATAATTAGTGATGATGAAAATTAATGGATACACCAAAATCTCATTTTCATGTCTCAAATGTATTTTTCATCCACAATAATTTTAAAGGGCCTATAATATGTCTCAGTAGAATGTCACTCTAGTGCTTCCTAGATAAATTAAGTTTAATCAAGCCATAATAGATGAGTCAAATTTAACATTCAGAGCAAAATTTTGTTTATTACAAAAAGTGGACTTCTCCACTTAATTTATGCGCCTGTATCCAAGAAAAAAGTTCCTAAGGAAGGCATACTGAAGGATCAAAACCTACCATCATCTAATTAAAAACTGGGAAAAGTCTGAATAATTTCATTCCATTTTGAACAACCTAAAAACATATTTTGTTGAATATCTCAAAATGCATATGTGGGGATTAGTCCAGTTTTTGAAATAACTGATTCAATTAAGTATAACCACATAAATGAACAAAGACGAGCAGTAAAAAGTACATTAGATAAATATATTCATAAAAGGTTATAGACCTGCAAAAATGCTATGGCAGCATAATTAAAGTGCGACTAGCTTTAATAATAAAAGAGAACATGTCAAAAGGACATTTAATAAAAATATTTAAAAAAGGTAATAGACCTGTAACAATGCCATAGAGTCATAATTAAAGCGCGACTAGATTTAATAATCAAAGAAAACATGTTATGCCAGTTACCACCTTTACTTCTAGTAGCTAGAGGCCACAATAGCCTAAAAGAGGATGGACGGAAACTATAAGGAAATTAGTATAGCAAAAAATAGAAACAATTGCAAGTTTGATCAAATATTCAGTTATTTATTTATTCAAGGTAGATCAACAGATATCATATCCTGAAAATTGAAAAATGACACCTGGACACGGGAATCGAACCCGGGAGGTTCGGCTTAGTACGCCAATGCTCATTACACTGAGCTACTCAGAATTCGCCCCGTGCCCATGATCATCCTTCACTCATAGTTTAGGGCAGAGTCTAGGATGGACGTGCGGAAATCATCGGCTAGAATTGTGTGATTTATTAAGATCACGAGCTATCAGACAACGCGGCCACCTACTACTCGGTAATTGGCTTATGCATAAATGATAGCTTTGGCTATTTGATTCAATAATATTCAATCCCGTACAATTATAATAATACATGTCAAATGGCTGCAATAATAAGCCAATTGCCGAGTCGTGGCTACGTGTTCTGATAGCTTGTGATCTTAATTAATCACACAATTGTAGCCGATAATTTCCGCACGTACATCATAGAGACTGCTTTAAACTATGAGTGAAGAATGAAGGATGACCATGGGCACCGGGTAAATCCTGGATAGCTCAGTGGTAAGAGCGTTGGCGTACTAAGCCAAAGCTCCCCGATTCGATTCCCGTGTCCAAAGGCCTTTTTTAAATTTTCAGAATATGATATCTAGATGGTGCGATCCTCACTAAAATGCATAAATGATAGCTTTCGTTATTTGATTCATTAAATCAACAGGGGTAAATAATTATCACATGGCCTAACAAGGCAAATTGAAGAGTGTTGAAAAACATATAAAAATGGTAGAGACTACACTAGCGCAGTACATTTGAGAATATATTTCACAAACTCAAGGTAAATTATTTAACTAAATGAATTAGTCTGGAAGAGACACAATAATATACAAAAATCGTTTTAATCGTTAATATAATGATAAAGAGCTTAAAGAGCCTCTCTGAAAGTGTTAATAAAGCGCCTGAAACACCACTGTAAGTTCCGACTAAACAAATAGTTTAAACCATTAAACATTTGAATACTTATTATAAAACAACGAGCTTAAGGAGCCTCGTTTAAACGGTTAACAACGCGCCTGAATCACCATTGCGAGCTAAGACTAAACAAATTTAAATTTTAAGATTAAATTTAAATATCAATTCTAATATTTTTTAAATATACAAAGGTTTGACTTACCGACATAAATTAAACTTTTGTTGGACTATTACTTTCACAACCTTTGAAGTAATCGAGAAGATTCCAATTTGTTAATATTTAACATTACGTTAGAAAACAAATTAATATTACAATATAATACTGATAATTTCTCACTAAACTAAACGGTAAATGTTAAAGCTATAACTCAATAACCAACAAAAATACATTACTTTTTATGATTTATTAAAAGAAAATACGTTAACAAAATACTACCTATAATAGAAACAATATAACATTTTAAAGTTTAAACCATTATTGATAACCACAAGAGCAATAAAAATTTATATTAAACTAAATATTCAAAGTTATAAAAATAATCAAAAAGGTGGCTACCTATTAAAATTACAAAAATTACAAAAAGAGTAGCCCTCAAGCCGAAAAAGGAAAAATTAAGTGTTCCATAAAACAAAATTTACTTTCATAAATAAATATTCTTGTGAGAAATTATCGAATCATACACTGAACTATAATAATCCCATAATTAAATTGTTATAAAACTCAAACCCATTATTGGTCGTTTGAATTTTAATATGTAATAAAATATATTGAGTTTATATATTAACATCCTGGAGTGATTATGTCCTCGTCCAGATCGTGACTTCTCATGTAAGCTTCGGATATAATAGTCTACATTGCTAGCTGAGCGCCAGCTATATGTAGGTCTAGTTGATGGAAAAAGGGGTGGGATATATTCATATTAAAATTACAACGCCATGTTGTGAGCACGTGCTAACAGAATATCTCTCTTGTTAGCAGCTTCCAAAACTTGGCACTCGCTAAAGTAATGTAGGCCTGACATCAGGCCAGTTGCAGTTAAAACTTGGCTCGTTCCCGGATCGCGTAGGACAGACACCTGGCGGGTAGGCATTTCAAGATTGTAAGTGGTCCAACTGTCAGCTGGCTGGACCAATCAGCGCCTTACTGGATCCCCTTATCGAAATATCTTCCTGCTACATCTCCAATTAGCTTGTTAGAATTTTCTTTCACTATATACATCAAAGTTAACAGGTTGGTCATTAAACTCGTGCTAAGACAGATGATACAATGAGTTAGTAAAACATATATTTTTGAGATAGAAAAGTTTTGTAAATATATGGAGCGGCAGGATGTTTATGAGTATTGGCTTATTTGGGGCTGGTAGAACTAATGTCGCATTAGTTTGTATTGTTAATTTTACAATGTCAAATTGGCGTTAGATAAATTGTAAAAGCCTTAAATACTGCCCCTCGTTGAGTACGCCAATTGTAAAACATGTAATTTAAACAATAAATATTGGACTAGATGTTGAGATAAATCTGCCCAAGAAATGAGAAAAACTGTGTTTTGCTGTCACAACGACAATTTTATTTGCCCTTAAGTTGTTTTGTAAATAAAATAAACCACCACTTAATGTTGTAAAACACTTCCCTCTCGTCTGCCGTAGAAGAGTAGAATGACGCGTCTAACTAGTTAGCGTCCTCTCGAGTCAAGCCGTGTGAGCCCCGTAATTCACACCTTCAAACACAGACCACTCCTTGCTTTCTTTCCATCGACCAATAGGGTAAGTTTTTAAATTAGCACGCATTTAAGAAAACAAACGCGCTTCTCTGCACCTGCTATTATTTTATTGCGCATTACAACACGGAAGTAAAAACCTTGTTTCTGACACGTGCAGTTAAAATACAAGAAAAAGAAACATGGCCGTAGTATAGAAAAGATGATTTTACTTTATATTAACTGAAAAGAAGAAATATGAATATATTTACTTTAAAATATGATCGCGAATATTAAAAAGACAGGAAAAATCGATAGCATTACAGTACTTCCCCTGGTTGCTGGATGAATAGAAATGCAATGATCTTTGACAGCAAGCATTACAATCTTCAATTACATTTTAAATTACCATTCTTACTTACTAGACATGAATATTGAAATGTATGAAAGTCATA
>CABFVX010003767.1:59090-78344 GCA_902151425.1 Timema shepardi | reverse complement strand
CCCCTCCCACTAGCCAATTAAGGCCCCATTGTTCGTGTTAATTACCCTATTGTTCGCGCCAGAAACTGCATATCCGTATTACTTATTTAGCATCGCGTCTTACTACCCGTTCGGGCTATACGCTTATATATAATCCATCTTGTTTTTAAAGTGTATGTAGTAAATTAAAAAAGGATTAAAAGGATAAAAAGTGTAATACTAGAAAGGGAAATGGAAAATGGAAATGGAAAAGGTCAAAAAGATAATCTAATAAAACTAAAAAGGGTATAGAGGTTAAAAGTTGTTGAAAAACCACACAAAAAAGTAGTGTTCTATATTAATTATATAAATTTCAAACTCTTCCATTTCTTGGGCTTAGTTTTGAAATTTGTTATGTTCAGAAGTCATTCAGCTCTCCGGGAATGTCTTTTGACTTACATATCGAACTTGTATTTTACGTTACACAAAATGTGTTTTTTAATAGTTTTAGAAATCTCGAGGGAACCCTCTTCCCCATTTACTGCTTCTTAATTTTGAAATTTAAGGATTAGACCTTAATAGTTGTTTGGGGTGGTTCTTTTACTCACGTGAATGAAATGTAATTTATTATTTTAATCACTGGGAATTTTGAAAATCCCCATTTCACCGGAGCCGTTTATAAATAGTAGCTATTTAATCCTTCTAGATTCCTGGCAAATTTAAATTTTATAATTTCCTTAAAGGATTTTTTTACCTAACCCTCAACCACCCCTCCCCTATTTTCTTATTTTCTCAATTTAAAATCTCAAGTATTTTGTGTTTACTGGGAAAGTTATTTATACCTTCTTGTCCATTTATTTCAGTTTTATACCACAAGGGAAAATAGTTGTTTCAATTAGTTTTGTAAATTGTTACGTCCTTCCTTCCAATACCCTTTTCATTTAAACAACTTCTACCTATAAATTTCAAATTTTAAATCCAATTAGGTTATCAGGAGTTGTCTCTCTACCTATTTGTCAATATTTAACTTTCTACCTCATCTAAGAGGTTTTACACAAATTATACCCCCCCCCCTTCCATTTCCTGGAGCCCCATTTTGAAAATCCTTAATTTAAGATGTTTCTGGTTATATGGAACAATCCCGCTATCTTCCTGTAAAGCAAAATTTCAAGGTTCCAGACCCAGGGGTTGGGGAAATACAATGATAAGTGAGTTGCACCATTTTCTGCACCTCCTTAGAGGATAAAATTTAAAAACAAACCTCAAAAGTGTCCAACCCAATTCTATAAATGAACCTTCATTTTAAATTTCAAGGCTCTATATCCGCTGGTTCAAAAAATACATCAGTGAATTTTGAAAACTTTTTTCACCCCTTAGAGGTAAAATTATTTCGTAAAACCTTTTCTTATCGGATTACTACGTCCTGAAAGTAACCACCCTGCTGAATTTCAAGATTTCATGTCCAGGAGTTTGGGAGATACAGTGATGGTCAATGAGTCAGGGCTTTCGTCTTTCGTCTTTCGTCTTTGCTCGTTGGGGGCTAAGCTCCTAGTGAGTTTTTTTTGCAAGGGTATTTATACTAATGTAATTCCAGAGCCCCCCTTTTATTTAGGTATTATCGTTTAGCCCCAAGAGACCTCCAAAGAAAGGTCCGCACCGACTTTAAAGTTGCTTCAAAATTTTGAATTTTTTTGGGGGGTTGAAAATAATTCTTTTTAACTTTTTGGAATTTTTCCGTCGGTTACAGGCTAGAAGTGGGTAAACATTAATGTCAGTGAGTGAGTCAGCTATGTGACCTTATAGTAGTGTAATTGTGTATATATATATATATATGTAATTGTATATATATATGTAATTGTATATATATATGTAATTGTACATATATATGTAATTGTACATATATATGTAATTATATATATATATATATCGCTAATGTAGTTGGGATTAGGAAGGTAGATTTTAGAAAGCAAAAAATCAAAAACTTAGTACACCCAACTGGTATTCGAGCCCCGACCTCCCCGTCATCCACAAATCATAACGAATATACTTAACTGTTCAACCACGTACCAAGCGTAAGTAATTAATAAATATTGTGTTATACGTGCTACTAAAACAAACCCAGCTTATTTTGCAATGTGGATGCTTGAAACAAATGACTGGATTATCCTAGAAACGATAAAAGGACGTATTCTCACTGTCAACCGTAATCTCCCACGAACAAATGGGTTTTATATTTTAAAAAATGCCAGTTTTTTAAATCCTATAATCAGGGTTGGACTGTCCAGAGAGGGGACAAAGGCTAGCATGTGGTTACTGCCTAGTTTCCTCAAAATGTATTGTTTACCTCACCAGTATATAACTAGACTAGCAAATAATCACCCGCTTCAGTGGCCGCATTGTTTAAGGTGTCACGCTAGGAACATATTAAACCGCCGATTACAAAGAGATCGTGGTTCAAATCCTTGTCGGGTTTTCCCTAGTATGGTTTTTCCTAAATCATTTTCCGCTCTCCTTCCACAAAAATTCACATAATCACTTCTTCTAAATTCTACTTTATTCATCTCTAGCACATTAGCGTAGCTAGTACATCCCTGTATAACCCAAATGGATAGTAAGGCATGGTTAAAGTAAACCATTTTTCAACCATATTTTACTAACCATCAGTGCTATATTTGTTATAAACACGTTTTTTTACTAAATGTAATATAAGTAGTGCAAGCCACCTCAAGTCCTCGTTTGACTGAGCGCGGTGTTGAAGCAAAGCTGAGAGTGTATCGAGTGACTCCTACTCGTAAAGAGACCCAACCCGCAGACATCAAAGGGGGTGAGGGTGGGGAGTATAACCTCTCCAGGGACGAGACCAGACGTAGCCTGTGTTACTTGGTTAGTTAGTTCGAGAGAGGCATTATCCACAGAGCAGCAGGGAGGACCAACATTCTCACATGATGTGCGGGAGTCATTTTACTTTTAAATACTTGTTTCTAGATACACACTATTATTAAATAAAGTCTCGAAGAGCGTGAGAATAGAAGAGGGTTTGGATGAGTTAAATGGTTTAAAATTGTGTTTCACTATGTTGGGGTAGGTATGAGAAAATTATAATTGTTTAAATGTACTTGAATTTTCGGGAAGAGATTGTGGTAAGCCATCTAGAAAAAAAAAACATCAGTATACCCGACAGGGATTTGAGCCCCGACATCCCCGTCACAAGCAATCTAGCCTATTGTAAGAGTAATGCCTTAGACCATCTGACCACCAGTGTGAGTGTAACATTAGTATCTCATACATTTTTATGCTTCACATAATATTCACTAAGTGTTGTAGCATGTCAGTTATATAATATGACATCTACAATTAGAATTCCATAAAAACAATTAAAACAAGATATTAAGTACTAATATATTCCAATAAGTTGTGGCAGTTGTTAACTCACTGTGAATTTATGTTGCAGGGAAACGCCCAAGTGTCGAGGAAAATTGCCCCAGTGGACCATACCGAGATTATTTTCACGTCCTGGTGGAAGGGCACTCATCGAAGAAAAGAAAGATAATTGTCTCTGCTCGCCACACCTAACTGACAACGCTGGTGAGAAAGCGGAGTAATTCTACAACTCTAACCCCCTTCTCCCCTTAGATATCCCGATTAAGTCCAAATCCGAGCCAGTTTTGTTGCTATATAACGGATTCCCTGTGAATCACATTTTTCTATTCCATTGCAACTATTCACCGGAGGAAGAACTTTGACGTAAAAATTCAACACCAAAAAATACTGATGGCCACGATGTGTCAGGCGTCGGACTTACCACCACGTCACAGAGGAAACCTCTTCTGAGACTTTAAGTATCTGTATCTTCTGTTTAGAATCTACATTAGACATACTTTCATGTAGTAGAATGTCTTGCTTCATTTTCTATGTATCAGACATAGTATATTGTGTTAGAGTCTCTGAGCTATTTTCCATGTCCATCAGACACAAGTTTTAATGTCAAAGGGTCTTAACATTATTTTCTTTGTCCAACAGACATGGTTTCTTTAGTTAGAATATTTAACTTTATTTTCTTTATACATCAGACATTGTTTCTTTAATCGGAATGTATGACATTATTTTCTATGTCCATCAGACATAGTTTCTTGGGTCAGATAGTCTGACTTATTTAAACTACTTAAATACGAGAGCTCTATGCTCTAAATATGTATAGGACCAGGTGATTGTGTATACCGATTCCATGAATTTGATTTCCTTTTCTAAGTCCTTAAGACATTATTCTATTCCTAATAAACCCAAAACGGTATGATCACGTTTAGGATCTCTTTATGGTTAAAATCAGATCATCTAACATCTCCTTCTTGGACCTAGTTTGACTGATTACAGTCACCATTGCACCCTTTTTGTGCAAATATTTACAGTGCGCAACCTGTGGGAGCACTATTAGATTGAAGTAGTGACCCGGGGGATAATGCTTTGTTCCAGCTCCGTCAGGTGCCATATGTATTTAAGTGTTCAAAGACAGTTTGTACTTACTAAAGACAAAACTACACCTACCTAGACCAGAATGGAATGGGACAGTTTGATATCCAGACTTGGCACGCCTCAAGTGCGACGCTATACTAAAGACAAGACGACACCTACCTCAACCAGAATGGATTGGGACAGTTTCTTAGTCAGACTTAGCACACCTCAAGTGGGGCACTTTACTAAAGAAAAGACGACACCTACTTAGACCAGAATGATATAAATAGGTGGCGTCCTTTATTTAATCATAGCGCCGCACTTGAGGCGTACTTAAGTCTGACCATGAAGCTGGCCCTTATACTGCAGTATTTCTGAATGTCAGCAAAGTTGTTCTTGCTAGCTGCACATGTGTTCACATGGTCTAAAGAGAAAAGCTCGCGATAATCAAAGTTACCAGTACCAGGGTGGTCGAGACTCACCACTTTGTTTTCCCCACGGTCTCTCCACGTTTATTGAGGTTGCTCTACCATAATATTAATAAAAACACATGCAAAATATATACACAATAGGATTTAACTAATTCAACATTGGTTGGTGGATAATTCTAAACAACCACGATTCCTCATGAAATTTATATTTAATTCAATGGTAAAAAAAGTATATATAGCTAGCATTTTAAAAGGAAACATTTGGGTAGTTCGAAGCCTATACATTGTTAATATTTTTTTAGTTTTTATTAATCTCAAACCTATCTTAACGATCTTCATTAAACCACCACATATGCGAGAACGTTAAATAAAGATGGAGTTGGCCTGTTATTTATTTATTTAGCACCGCGTCTTACTACCTATTCGGGTTATACGCTTGAGTACTAATTACGCTAATGGATTACGAATTGGGGAGGTTGAATTTAGAGGAAGTGAGCCGGCACTTGCGTGAAGGGAGAGTGTAAAACCATTTATGAAATACCACCCCCAGTTCACCCGACCGAGATTTGAACCTCGATCTCCCCGTCCTCGGCAGTATAGCTCAACACGACTAGTGCGTTAGCTAACTACCCAAAGTTAGTCTTTTGTCACATAGTAGATGAGAAAGAAGGAATTATCATCGATATGTACACGGCGATGAGCGGGTTTCCTCACATAGGGTATGTGTTGTATAGGCTTTCATCAATTCTGAATTGAGTCTGCAGTTTTCGTATGCTCATTTTTCAAAGCTTTTTATATTTCGTGTTTGAATATTTTTTTTTACTTTATCTCGACATCTTGGAGAGAAAGTTTTGTGAACGTAAAAAAATTCGAACGCTATATTTTGATAAATATCGACGTTTCATGACCAGAAACAAAATAAAAAGGTGGTTTTCGCAATGCTGTCTGCCTACCTCGGGGTAGAGCCGACACTATTTCACCAACTGGGCTCAAACTTGGTATCTGAGGTTTTCATAAGGTACTCCCGAGGAGTTCTTGGAATTAGATGTCTAGCCATGAATTTAAGGGTAAGTTAACTAAGGACAAAAAGGGGCAAAAATAAATTTTCTAAAAATTAGCTCTAACGATTTTGATTACATTTTATATCTATAGACTGTTTATAACTATAAACAATATGGCAATTATTATTTTATTATGAAAATTGCTTTGAGGATATGGGGGAAATGTTCCAATTTTTATCATTTCTTCGGAATTATTTGAGATACGAAATAACTTATCATTGTAAAGATGTAGTAGGCCTACTATTAATTAAAGAGAAAAAACTATTGTATGAAACTTATTTTGATAAAACAATTATTTTTTTCACCATAAGCAAATATATATACTTTTTAATTCAAGTATTTGAAAATGAATTAGATTCTTATGCTCTTTCGTAGACAAAGGTGTTTTTCTGTTCTCAATTTTTCTGTAATATTGTTATTAGTTACTAATGCCATAGAATAAGTAACAGTGTATATTATTTAATTTATTATCTTTGGTGAACTGTTTCTACAACAATGTATACCTATTATTTTGTTTCACAAATCTTACTACTTTTTAGTAAACATCTATTTTAAGAAAAAAGCGAGATAAAGTCTGTGCGGTGCACCGCGCCATTTATTTTAATATGTGTATTTATTGTGTATGTGTGCTTTAATAGCATATATAAATTTGTGTGTGTTTATATGTATCATATTTTAGGTTGTTGCTTTCTTGAGTACCAGCTGCCTATAGATACTCATGAAAATTGTTAGTTTTAATTTTGGTTATTTTTAAATTATCTTAGCTATCTCTTGGACTTCGAACTAAAAAAATTACACTCTATATTTTATAGGAAAATTGCATAATAAAACGTAGGCCTCAAACTTAAAACATATTTTAATTTATAATGCGCGTGTATTTATACGTCATTAATATAAATGAGATACGATTATTTTTCACTCATTATTACATAATACTACTAGTAATTGGCATGATGCATCAATTAAATACAATTGTTGAAAAGTGAAAACATACTAATTAGACACAAGACAAACCATGATATCTCAATGTCAGGACATGGGTGTTTCTATCCAAGAGTTCTGGATTAAATTAATATGTAATTTTATTTTATAATAAAAATTTGTGTTGAAAAATAATAGGTTTGGGGAGTAGCCAGCTCAAAATAAAAATAAAATTAAGCCCTCTTTAATCTACTAATGGGTAATATTTTATTTTAACAATCCTTTATAGGTAAAAATAATAATAGTAGTGTTTATAATAATTTTAAAATACACGTTTTAATTATAAAACAATCTTTTAATACAAATAATTCGGCCATGTTTGTAATCTGCAATATGTAAAATAGATAAACATGTTTATACATAACATATGGTTTTAAGAAAGGCCTACTTAAAACATATAGTGTGTTAGCACCTTATAACTATTTACAGATAATTCTGAGTAAATATTGTTTAACATAGGACTCCCCTTGAAATTATTTCCCAAGGAATCCAAACTAGGAATCCCTTTGATACTTTCAGCAATCGTGTACTATCGCATAGTACTCACTATCTTCACATTTTTAGTTGTTTCTCTCTGGGTTTTTTTACGCCGCGTCTTACTAGTTGCTACATATTCGGGTTGTACACATATTTACTGATTACACTAAGTGTTAGGGGTGAAGGTTGCATTTAGAGGAAATATACCCGCATTTTAGTGGAGTGAGAGGGTCATTTAGGAAAAACCCTCTTAAGTACAGCCAAAAGAGATGTGAACTCCAAAATCTCCCTCATCAGCAGTCCAATCTATTGCGAAAGTGACAATTCCACCACCAGATCGAGTTTTTTTTTTACTCTATCAATATTATTTTGTACATGCTGTTGGAGGCTCATCATAATTATTTACATGTTAAACACATCACTCAGACACCAGACCTACAATCTAATACTCATAAATATGGAACAAACACAATTTACTATTGATACATTCTCGACCCTAATCTGGATTCGAATTCACTAGCCTTAGCAGACGCTCAATTGACTAAGATACTAGAGGGCCACTTTTCGTCATACAAGATAATTTGTTGGCCCACCGTTTGTCCATCCCTGACATGGATTTGACCGGACCAAGCCGCGGGTTGGTCGGCTTAACATTATCCCAGTTTCCATTTTGTTCCCGAACTTCCAGACTGATATCTGTTGGGAGCTTTGTGAGAAGCTTTGTTGTGGATTCTATGAGTGGAAGTTTCCTATGAGGAGCTCAGACACTTCTTAAAATCTATACACTTGCTGGCGTCAAACTGAAGCCTTCCATGTTTTCCGCCATCTTTTCTTTTGTCTCGACAGCACACACACTCGGTTCTTATGCTCGCCTTGGCCTTATCAGAGAAAGCGAGACACTTCGCTTCAAACGAAGACTTTACGAAACATCCCTGCCTGAGATACTTAGGGTTCAAATCAAGATGAGCATCGGCAGGGTGGGAGCGATTAGGAGTTTACTACAAGTGTGGCCACTAAAATCTGTAGCCCTCCTCGCGTATAGCCCCAAAATATTTTTTACTATCTCTCTATGTCTCGGTGAGAAAGTATTGTGACCATAAAAAAAATAGAACTCGAGATTTTAATAAATGTCACCGTTTCGTGATTCCCTGAAACTAAAAAGTTGATTTTCGCAATGTCGTCTGTTTGTCTGTCTGTCTCTCTGTACCTTGGGCTAGAGCCGAAACTATTTTACCGATTGGGTTCAAACTTGGTATCTGAGGTTTTCATGAGGTCCCTCCGAGGGTTTTTGGAATTAGACATCCAAATTTTAAAATTAAGGGTAGTTTACTAAAGAACAAGAAGATAAAACAAAATTATCAAAATCTCTCTACCGATTTTGATTAAATTTTATAACTAGACACTGTTTAACATCTTAAACACAATGGCAATTCTAATTTTCTCGTGAAAATGACTTTGAGGGTATGTTACATTAGGGAAATTTTCCAATTTTCATAAATTACCCACAACTATTTGAGATACTAAATAACATTTCATTGTAAAATTGTAGTAATATTAGAGATATTATATTTGACGTATATTTTTATAAAACCAATAATTTCTTATGTATAAGCAAATATATATATAAGTTTTAATTCAGGTCTTTGGAAATGAGTTTGATTTTTATACTCTTTGGTGGACAAATATGTTTCTCTTTTCTCAATTTTTCTGAAGTGTGTTCCTAATTCCTAAGGCCATAGAGTAAGTAAGTAAGTAAGAGTGTATATTATTTCATTTATGATATTTGGTGTAGTGTTTCTACGAAAATGTATAGAACTATTATTTCATTTCACAAAGCTTACAAGATTTTAGTAAATGTCTATTTTAAGATAAAAGCTAGAGAAAGTGTGTGCGATGCACCGTAACATTTACCTGCTCCACGCACCCGCATGGTCCTATGCGTCTCTTTCGCACTCGACTGGATTTCCGACGATGGGGAGATCACCGTTTGAATATCTGTCGGGTGTACGCAGGTGTTTTATATTAAATGGTTTCCCGATCTCAATTCATGCAAAAGCAGGTACATTTGATCTATTTGGTTCAGCCTTACTCATCCCTTTTTAGCGTAATTAATATATGCGTAAAACCCAAACGTGTAGTCTAAAAAGATGCGTTGAGTGATAACTTAATACATTAATAATAATAATAGTAATAATAATAATGCTTGTCCGGGATATCTGTATCTTTATACTAATAAAGTAACGATGAATTAGGCATAGTTTAGAGGAAGTGTACCCACATTTACTTAGAGGTAGTGTGAGAAACGTTTATTTAAGGTTAAAAAAAACATAGAATATCATGAGGGATTTGGACCGTTTCTTCCTATCACTAGCAAACTTGGCAAGACGAGACTGACGCCTTTGTACACGTGCAGAATGTTTATAGATATGTCCTTAAAGTCTTGTTGGCTCTTCCGAAAGTGTTTAGTGAGAGTGTCTTAATCAACGACCTTAATGCAGAGGTCGGCAACGGGTTCAATGGAGGCAAGGGATGAAAGGATGTTAATCAGTTTAAAAGCATATGTAGAAGGATGCTAGTACCAATAAAATGTTATTTTTGACCTTCCTTTAAAGAACATTTCATCCTTACACCCATCATTATCTTTATTACTCTCATTATCTAGACTCCAGTTAAGAAATAGACGGAATAACCTCTCGAAGAGTTCCAGATCTTATTAATAAAGAGAGCTTCTTTGAAATGAGGCAATAAAACTCGTTCTATGGGTTACGTTTGACAGCTCTCAATAACGGCGAGGAAGGAGGTACAGTCCAGACAACGATCTCTTTCCTCTCAAACTTAGAAAATTCCCTCCCCTCTTACCCCCCCCTTCTCTCCATCCATAAGTCCAGCTCCTACTTCAACTCCCCTGTAGATCCTCCCGACAGTGAAGGAGCAGGCAGAGCGCCGTGATTAATGCAAAGCTCTTTAAAGAGCGACAGAAAGAGGCAAGTTTAGATACCTCTTGAAGATATTGAAACTCTCAAAAACCCAAGAATAGATAGGAAGACGAAGAGGTTTTACACAGTAGTAAAATCCTTGGAATAATAATAATAATACTAATAATAATAATTCAAATCGATTTAGTGCCGCCCAACAGTCGTAAAATTCGCACCGGTGAACACGTGTACAAAAAAAAGAGCAAGTATCGTCTAGTCTAGTTTGAAAGATGGGGAGATTGGGAGTTTGAATCCCGACCGGGCTTACTGAAGCGTTTAAAAAAAAAACTATTTCCTCACTAAATAAAGAAACATTTTCTTTAAGCACTACTTTCCTCTCTGCTCCCTTGGTATAAATACGCGAATTTTCCGGAGAGGTATAGAGACGTGGAGTACAAATAAAGGTATACACCGACGTACGGCACTTCGACTCACGATAGTGGTCTGGAAACTAGCCTGTCATAAGTGTGAGGGTGTGGGGTATGCCTCTAGTAGTAAAAACTTTCAAATAAACAGTACATTACAAAGTATATACTATCATATATGAAAGTACAGCTAGTATACTAGAATTACAATCATCAAATTAATAAAAACTTGTTTTAACCAAGGCTAAAATCACTCATAAACTTTCTTGCTAGTTCAAGCCACATCGTTTGTAATAAATTATTATTAGCACCGCGTCTTACTACCCGTTCGGATTATACGCTCTTACACTAATGTGAAAATGGTAGAGTGATTGTGAGATGAAATGGAGGACCTACAGTTTAACGTGGGATCCGAACCACGGTAGAGGCCTGGCATTCCCCATATTCACAAGTTGTGATTAATACACGTCTTGTAAGAGGCGAAGGAAGGGTTTGGTAATCAGATAAAGCTGTGCCTCAACCAAGGATTGAACCCCGGACCCCCAGCACAAAAGTCTGACACCTTACCCCTAGACCGCCAGGTCACCAACGTTTGTAATAAATTCAACCATACTTTTAGACGTTTTGTGATTTTTCAATACTTTTTTTTATAGAGGGAAAAATATTTTGTTGAGAGCTCATCAACACGCTACCTACGTCCTATTTTTATGTTCAGCTATTATTTTCTAGGTGAAGGTGTGGATCCAGAGTATTATTAACACAAAGTATAATCGACTATTACAAACCAGCCATGTTGTACAGAATTGTATAAAAACATTGCAATTGACTGGAGTAAGAATGAGAAACCATATCGTGATATGGTATGGGTGAAAGGTACCGCATGAAACATTTATTGTCATCAGTCAAGAATCTCTCCCTAGTCTTCATTGTAAGAGTTAGGCACGCTACAGCAAAACTAAATTTGCCAGTGATACATTCTACCAAGAGCGTAGAAAGGTAGGGGTATGGGAGTCCGAACGAACCACCCTCTAGAATTAACTGAACCACCCTGGAATTTATTGGACGCCCCTTTAAAGTAGGGTCCACAAATACATTTTTAAAAAACTAATATTTAAGTTTTTTACTCTTACTAAAAATTATTTGATGAATATTTTAATATTCACTGCAAGATACACCTTGTAAAACTTCCGATTGTAAGATTAGCTCTGTCAACATTTCAAATACTATACTTCTTTTCTCATACATTACTAGAGTATTGGAAAACAAAATACGTTTCTTGGGATGAGCCGAGTTAAGTGGGGTCCGAGAAAATTTGGAAAACATCCTACTTGGGGAATCGCCCTAAGAAAAGAGTAGCTTTAGTAACAGAAAAACTGTCGGAAGTGGAGTTTGTAGCTTATGTATGTACGTTTACCACTCTTCCTCCGCTCATTATCTCAACACACATATTTAATTAAAACATTATTTGCTAACTATGAAAAGTTTGGAAGAAAGGGCAAGGTCGGAGAAGGAGTCCAGACCCCCTAGAAACTGTTAGTGGACCCTCTTATATAAATGAGCTCTCTACCCCCTTGCGTTCTACAAATATGAAGCTACTGTGTTCAATTTGGCCTCACGAATATTGTAACTACCCTGACGTGGGACACATGGTGTTCAAGTACTTAATAGCAGTGGCAAAAGGTTCAGAGCTATTGCATTGCCGCAAATGTGGGCAAACAAACAAAAACAATGGTATGGCCTGGTTTGGTTTTCCGGCGTCGAGGAGTTCAGGGGCTGAATCCCGGACTCGCGTACACTCCACTTACTCTGATTGGTAGCAAACTTACCTTGAGGGATAACACTATGGTGTAACATAGGAGACGGCCTTAATGCAATTTCTCAATATAAGACTCTTACCTTTCAGAGTAAATGGAGTGGAGTTTACAAAGGTGTTCTTTCCTATGTAGTTTCCCAATCCTCCTCAATGTAAGTACTGGTACATTTCATCTAATATCTACCTCACTCAATTCTACCATAACGGTGTGAATATGCGGATTGCTCGGTCATAGAAAAATGTACTCGTGGTTCCTCACGATGATGTAGTGGAGTGATTTTATATGACGGGCATGGAAAGCCGGTGGTAGAAAATATATGGCTTAAACAAAGAACTGACCTAGTAGTGTATGTAAAAAAAAAGGGTAAAATTTGTGCTAACGTTTTACTACAAAATTCCTAAAACCTAAATACATACGTTAGCCTTTTTTTTAAAGTAGCACCGTAAATAATGTTTAAGGTCCCTAAAAATGTTTAGTTTCAAAAATATAGTTTGATATTTCAGAATTCAGAGCAATTTTTCTAGCATAAAAGATAAATCTCAAGTTGATTCAAATAGGGAAGGAGCAGCGTCAAAATTGTTCCGTACTAAAATTGATATAGAACGCTTTAATAAAACGAAACCAAAACAACATAATCCAACAGATTTCAAAATAATATTTTCATAAAACAAAAAAATAAATTAAAACATATTTAAAATAGTAAGGTATAGGTAAAACACAATGTAAAGTACTTGTTTGTCGCTGCCAGTAGTTTAAGGTTAAAATTCTGGTTGGATAAACTGGTGAAAAGGGGGGGGGGACAGGAAGAGATAATAATAATAATAATAATAATAATAATAATAATAATAATAATAATAATAATAATAATAGCAGTATTTGAGGGGTTTGGGGCAAACGTAACTCTCATTTTAAGAAAAATATGCCAACAGGGATTTATGGTAGCTTACTTCTTGAATTACAAACTGTTTTTATAGTCAGTCAAGACCTTAAGTTGAAGATAGCTAATATCGATGAATATTTTATTTATTTTTTATAGCTTGATTCAAGACTTAAAAAAAGTTTTAACAGTTTCTATCTAAATTTATGAGGGTTTTCATGTTTATGCCCGGACACCCTCAATTTTAAAGTGGTTTTCCCATTCTTTCTTCAAGTAAATGTTGGTAAATTTTACCTCTCTCCCCTTGTATTCTAGTCTAAGTTACATCCAACTCAAGTAGCTCACTAAGACTTGCAGGTCAAACAAAAAATAAATAAAAAAAGTACTCCAATATAACAACGAAAAAATAAAACAGTAGTTTAAATTCAGTGAGCCGGACTATAGGCTTAACAAGAAGATATAATCCTTGTGACATAAGCAGCTCATATATTTCAAGAAAAGAGCTTTTCTTTGTGTGTGCGCGCGCGCGTGTATTTCTCTCTTTATTTTTTAACTTCTCGAATGAGTGGGCTTGGAAGCCCGAGTCGTCACATGAGCGTATTAAAGGCTTTGTAAAAAGTAAGGCAAGGGAAAGAGAGGCTGGATGAAGGAGCATCGAACTACAGAATGAGCCCTTTTTACTCTCCACATCAAAGAACGTCATATAACTGTCAAGAAAGCTCGTGGCTAAGTTAAAAAGACGATCTTTCAAGGAGAAATTAGTAATCCATAGCACATGCCATTTCGATGGTGATTGAACAAGCCAGTGGAGTGTGCGTCAGTGATTTACAGATTCAAGATTTTAATAAAAAAATATTTCATTTTGAATTATATTAGTCAAATTAAAATCAAAAAGAAGAGTTTAAAATTGTTTAAATTAGGCTTTGGGTGTGTTAACCCGAATAAATTTAATAAAACTATGTGTATTTTTTAAAACACTTATCAAGTTTTATTGCCTCTTCTGGGCTAAACACATATTTACAATATATTTACAATAGGGCTTAAGAAGATATAAATTAGTGAGAGTATACTTGAATTTGCCTATAAAGAGTGTTAAGAAGAAGAACCACACTTCGCCTGAGTGGGATTCAAAGCCAGACCATCGGCAAACAAGATCAGATGAAATACACGATTTCCACCTCTGTGGTCAAATTTACAATTCAAATAGGCTACTTTATGCATATATTTACACACATCTAATATAATAATCTTATATAAGGAATATACCATATATGGAATATAAACATAAATACGGGCAGTAAAAATTAATATAATTAATAAATATAAATACCCGACACCTTAGCTCAGTCGGTAGTGGAAAATATATTACTTGAATAAAATACTGAGCTAGACCATGAAACAGTAATGGATGTCAATAAATATAAATATTTTAGATACACATTGACTTGCAAATAAAAGAACATTAATTAAGAGAATAGGTGTTTATCCTGATTAATATCTACATGAATAAATTGAGAACAAGCGTTTAGAAACTAAAAAAAAAATTAAATAAAACAAATATTCAATGAAAGCTGTAAATTCAATTTGAGATTATCTTCTGAAAATTTGGGGAGACGCTTTAGAGTTACTGAACGCAAAATTAACGGTCTTATCTTTGCTTAGTAACAAAAAGGATAAATTCACAACATTGTATGGGAAAATAAGCACTTTTAAAATTATAGATTTTCATACATTTTTGTGAAATGAACCTGGACTCTTAAGGATTAGTTTGGAAGAGCTATACTGCTCTAGGGCCCCACTTATTTCTATGACTCATATAGGCCTATAGCAAACATAGGAAAAATAGTTTATTTCCGAAAAATTCTGAAATTTAATATCAGAAAAATTATCTGCTTTAATATCAGAAAAAATATCTGCTTTAATTGCATAAAAAGTAAAATCAAATATGTGATAAAAACTAAAATAAAACATCGTGCTTGATTAAATGTATAATTTTACCGGTTGTTTTCTATGGGCGTGAAACATGGTTTCTTACCTCACATGACGAAAATAAATTCAAACAAGATGATTCGAAAGATATTTGTTCCAAAAAGGGATACAAATATTAGGGGTTGGAAGGGGTTACAAAAATAATGAGCTGAATATACTGTACTCATCACAATTCCATGTTAGGATAGTAAAAATATATCAGATTACGGTTGGCAGGACACAGCGTGAATGGAAGAAACTAAGCCCGTGTTCTGGGTATTGACTGTGTAAACCCAATGAGAAGAGACCGTTGGGAGGACCTAGACGCAGACGGGAGGATGACATTAGAATGGACCGGAAAGAGATAGGGTGGGATGAGGTGTACTGGATAGAACTAGCTGGAGATAGGTAAAGGTGGCGTACTTTTGAAAGTGCGGCAATAAACTTTCGAGTTCCAAATGCCATAGAGTAAGTAAGTGGTTCACAGAATTGGTTAAATAACATTGATACTATTATGACTAAATATGACGAGAAAGCTATGAAATCGACTCGAGATTATTTTTGGACTATTATCTTAATAAGTAATTTAATAGAATAACCTAAAGTAAGTATTACATATATACTATTTTGAAAGAATAAACTTAAATGAATGTAATATATTTATCATATTCTTATTCTATTATATGTGTGTATGATATATTTTCAGGTGGGGACCAGCTAACAAGAACTTAGAGTTTATCTGAACCATGTATATTGAATAAATATGTATTCCTAATATAAATAATTTAAAAACATACTACCTATATTACTATTTATAACACCAATACTACTACTACTACTACTACTACTAATTGTAATAGCCTAATAATAATTTTATTATTATCAAACTAACCTATAAATAATAGTTTTACCATTCGGATCGTTCCAATTTTAAATTTTTTGTATGACTACAATCCATGATTGAAACATTTTTTATTGAAATCAGAATCTCACAAAAGCCAATAACACACTGCGTTGATTCAAACTTGTTTCCTAAATAACGGAAACTCCAATAAACTTTTAATTCCGACATTGTTTTGGTGTTGGCTCCTCTTTACCTCCCCCTTCCCCTTGTGGTCAGGACAAACCCACTTCACTGTGGGACGCTCATAACTAATCACCACAAAATGTCGTGTCGAGATTATTTTTGAAGTGGAGTTTATATTTTGTAACACAATCCTTTGGTGGCTTGATTTGTGTTTGTAACTGTGTCTCAAAAAATGTCGCCAGGTGTGTCAACACGAATAGTCAACGACGTATTAATGTTTGAATTTCGAGTGCACACCGTGTGGGGAGAGTCCCTATTCTATTCTAGTATAATGTTTACTTATAAAATAAGTAGCCTTTTGTACAACAGAGTAAAGACCCGCCCGCACCCGTGGATACGAAGGCAAAGACGTCAGTCTCGTCTTGTCTACTTTTTCTGGTTATGGGGTGGAAATCAAGTTAACCGTATGAAGAAATAGATGAGATTACTGATTGTTTTAATATTCGCTTGGATGTCACTTCTGGAATTATGCCAATTAAAAAATATATAAAAACATTGTTGTGTTGCCTTGATATGTGGTTCACGGTTCACACGTAGGTCCTCATTCTTTGGTCCTCCGGATTCAAAATAGTGATCTATTACCCTAACTAATCAACGCAAAACAAAATAAAAAATCTATTATTTTTTCAATAAGTAAAATAGATCACCCAGCCCAGATAACTCTTTTGTAGTAATACTGGTTTAAACAAAATATATTTATATTAATTGCACAAATATTTTGTAATTATTATTTATTAAAAATAAAATAATCCTGCCAACGATGTATTCTTGTAAATACAATATTAATTTAGCTTTTACACACAGATAAATAGTTAGTTAGAGAGATTAAAATAGTTATGTGGAAGATAAATAATACATATAGATATATAGGCCTATTTGTATATTATTTGATGTTCAAAATGATATATAGGGAATATTTGGTTAGTGACCTAACATTTTATATTGTTGTGAACACAAAAATACAAGAGGTTGTTTGAATTATAAAATTTAAATATATTACTAGTGGGTTGTGTCAGCGATGGTTGCCGGTTATTGCACTAAAATGTAATTTAAACGTTTTATTGGGAAAGGATCTATATAATAAGCCCTTTCTCTAAGGCCGTAACAAGCCAATAATTTCGGAGGAGAGGAGGGGGGGGGGAGATTGCTGGGCCCATCCACCAATTGTTGGAGGCTAGAAAAATTCCAACTATTAAACATCTCTAAAATCTCTCTGAAGTGTTTGTTTTTGCAACATTACACCATAACTGCCGAAGGATAGAAAAATTATAAATATTAAACACCTCTAGAAGATCTCTGAAGTGCTTTTTATGATAACACAGCCCCCTAATTTGTGCTTGTATCTTAATTTTGATATTGTTTGAACCATAAATAAAGTCATATATGTTTTGTTCATAAAATTTCGCCCTGATTACGACCTTGCTTGTCTCACGATTTAGTTAAAAGTTTACTCGTCAAAGGCTATTAACTTTACTTATATACTTTGTTTTAGATGTATAATTTGAATAAAAACGTATATTTTCCTCCTTCACGCCCCGATGAGAACTTTAAAATTACACCTCTCCCAGATATCTGTTTGTTGCACCAAACCACTCAAGTAACGATTGAGTTGATCTTATTTTTAAACAAAGACAATTATTTTATTTACCAATATAGAGCCATAAGCAAATTATGGTTTCCATGGTGATGTAGACAAAGAATGATTGTAGAGATGAACCACTTTCCACACAGAAGTAAAAGTTGGTAACTTCGTTAGGAAAATTGGATTTTAGTGTTAGGCCAATATTTCTACCGGCATCCTGATTCCCCTATCTTTAAAATGAGTGTTCGTTTGCCAAAATCTGTTCAGCCATTTCCTCGTAATTTCTATTACTCGAAACTTGATTATCAAATTGCATACAAGATATAATAATAATAATAATAATAATAATAATAATAATAACGACTTTATTTGAGCGGAGTTAAGGCCAGATACATAATAGTGATAAAATGTGATAGTGAAAATGAGAGTGTAAGAGTGTGAAAGTTATAGTAGGAGACTGAGAATGAGCAATTGAGAGAGATCGAGTAAGTGTAAGCGAGTAATAGTGAAAGTTGGTGTATGTGTTAGAGAGAGAAATACTAGGAAAAGAGAAAAAGAGTGTGTGTTTGAGGAGAGAGAGAGAGAGAGTGTGTGTGTGTGTGTGAGAGAGAAAGAGAGAAAAAAAGGTTGTAAAATTTTGGTAGAGATATTGTGTGAAAAAAAATGTGAAGGCGTGTGAGAGAGAGCTTAAGAGAAAAATTTAGAGAGGAAGAGATTAGTTTAGAGAGATAAGATTAGATTTAGAAAGAAATAGATAGAGAGATTAAGATATAGAGTGTTTGATAGAAAGGGCTAGCGGGAAAAACCGAGAGAGTGAGTTTTAGAGAGAGAAAGAGTGTGTTTGAGAGAGAGTGAGTTTGAGATGTAACATGTCCTCTATATAAAGGACATCTACAAGCATTACAATAAAGCTACGAATGAAATAAAGTAATTAAAAGAAGAAAATTAAAACAAAAACTAATAATTTCCTTTAGAAGGTAGAAGAAAATTAAAACTAATCTATTTCTTTATTAAGTATAAGAAAATGGCTTACGATGGACAGGATGAAGTCTGATACTATCACCATTCTTTCACGAGCCTTTCCGCCAGTATGGTGGTTGGCGGATGTCTTGGCTGTTGTACGCACGAGATGGAAAAGAACTTCAGTATCGCCAGTCGACGCTTCAACCCTAAGGCGCTGATTCCCTAGTGGCTCTTCTGGGAAACACTTTCTCCTCTAACAATCGCCC